>ML685847.1:3299757-3311479 GCA_007922175.1 Pelusios castaneus | reverse complement strand
TTCAAAGCGTCTGACGAAGTGGGATTTTCTCCCACGAAAGCTCATGCGATCAATACATTTGTTAGTCTTTAAAAGTGCCACAGGACTCCCTGTTTGTTTTAGTGACGTACTTAACCCATCTGTCTTCCTTTTGTGTGTTTTACTTATAATTTCATTCCATAGAGCTGCAAAACACAAGAGTAATGGGACACACAGAGTACAGGCCTAAATGTGTTGATGATGGCCAGAAGATACAGCGCGTGTAAATGATTGGTTCCCTTGTATGGGACAAACAGGTCTATATTAACTAAGTAGTAAATATATCTAGTTTTTCTTTACATGAGCTATGCTGTGTGGGGCATTTCTAGAGGGTCCATTCATGTAGTATTTAGAGTCCTGATTCTGCAGCTGAAACAATAAGGGTCCTGTGGCACCTTAAAGGCTAAGAAACTTCTTTGGTCATAAGCTTTCTTGGGCTGCAACCCATAAAAGCTTATGCGTGAAGAAATTAGTTTGTCTTTAAGGTGCCACAGGAATCTCATTTTTTTTTGCTGTACACAGATTAACACAGCTACCCCCCTGGATCCTGCAGCTGTTATCCTTGTGAGTAAAGACTGCAGGATCTTGTGCTAGATGAAGAAGCACAGAAGAACTGTGCCTCCAAGGGCTTTCCTCTCCTTGATTCAGATGCCATTTCCATTACTCAGTTGCTTTTGTTCTTTTTATTGTTACTGTGTTTCTTTTTTCTTCCTCATCTCCAGCACAGCCCTTATTATTGGCAAAGGGCTGGAGGCAAGGGGTGGCTCTTACATCAAGATCTGGAGATGGGTCAGTGTGGGACAGGTATATGCAGTTCAGTCGCCAACTCCAGAGCTGGCAGAGGCTGGCAGTGCCATGGAGTTGGAGGCAGAGTGAACAGCCTTGAGTGGGGGTGGGGATGGAGTTTGAACAACATTGCTGATAGACGCTAGAGAATTCCATGTGTTACTCCTTGTCCCACAAGGATGATTCTGGGATTAAATGCCCTGGCAACAAAGGAAGTGATGGAAAGTCACTTCACAGCCATATAATGCTAGCTCACTGGGATTTATTAAATAGAGTGTCCTAAAACACTGCAGAGGGAGGCTTCGCTTCACTCAGCTTTAAGGCTTTAATATCATGAAAGCTTTAATATCATGAACTATTGCATGCATGTTGAATGTGCGCAGGATACCAGAGTAAACAAAGATAGCTCCGCAAAGTGATTTATTGAAGTACTTGTGGAATTCAGGATTTCATCGTATCAGATCCAGTGCCCAAAATGGCTTCACCTGCCATTCCATATCTGGTATCCAGAACAATCCACTCTGTGTAAACTGCAGCATTCAAGAGCCATTCAAATCTCTGCCACCACTGCTCATGTTAGAAAATACAATGTGCAGGGAAGCACTGCTGTTTACTTTTAACAATATTAATAACTGAAAACAACATGATACAAGTCTGGTGCCACAAAACTGGCTGGGGAAGGGACAGTGGGGCAGGTCCGGGCCCATGTTGGTGAAGAGGCCTACCTATACCAACTTTTTGTTTTTGCCTGGTTGCTGTAGAAAGGATACCTCTCAATGTGTAACAAAGACCAAAAAAAGAAAGTCTCACAGACTGCATTCATGGAAGACTCTTAACTTGCTGTGGAATTCCTTCCTTTCCTGTAAACGACTCTTTCTAGCTCCCTAGTTTCCTGATTCTTTAATTCTGTTGTAAATTATTTTCAATAAACAAGGGAGGGGAACCATATGTGTGCATGGAATATAAGTAATGGTGGGACTAAAAGTCATGTTGTCTCCTGAAATGAGGGCCAGCTGAGAGGAAGGCATTAGCCAATATACTTGCAATCAGCTGTCAGGATCAATTGTGTGAGTATATTGTCTCAGCTTCTGAGTGGTCACAAGAGTTTGGACACCATCAACCTGTCCCCCGGACATAGGGCTACAACTCATTGCTTGCCCTTAGTTGAGAGCTGAACTTCGGCCCTAAGTGGGTTATTTTCTTGTTGGCTTATTTTCCCCTGAATTTGCATGTATAACTCCTGCTAACCTCACATTGTTATGTTTGTATTCACCAAGGAGACAAAACATACCTAAAAGGCTGAGGATCTGTGAATTGGTTGATTGATGTCCACAGTTTAATCTTCTTCTCTCTTTTTCTGGTTGTACTGGTTCCCGATTTCCTTCCAGTTTCTTCATGTACATTCTTTCTAAGCTTGAGAGGGCCAGATATGTATGGGGTGTATCTGGGGAAGCAATAGCCCTTCCCCAAACATAATAATTCTCTGCACTGCTGTAGTGTAACAGTTTCTGGAAGACTCTTTCAGTTCTGGTGAGAGATAGCGATAACTGGAGAGAAACAGAGTGTCACAGGATACATATCCTCTCCCTTCCCAGGGTATGATCTATGTAACTGTTTTTTCACTTTTGCAATGTAATTGTAGGGTTTGATGCCAAATATGCCATGCAAGCGGTTCCTTTATGAATGCACGTAACATACTTTGCATTATTGTTATGCTATCATGTTTCCTGCAGCATCATGTACGTGTACAGATGTACAGCATGTTCCCGGGTATCTCACACGGCTCAGGGGGGGTGGGGGGAGGGGGCAGACAATCAGGCTGCTTCTCTGCATGGAGGCTGAAGAGGTACATGACAAAGACAATGTAAATTGAGCTCCCTAGCTCAGGCTGAACTAAGATCACCTGGAAGAGGAAGGAGGAGTGAAGGGGTTTTGAAAAGAACAAATAGTCACACTGGGAAGGGGGCGTGAGCTTTTTTCCAGAGAGACACCATCTGGAAACATCTCTAAGAAGGATTGGGCCCTGCCTATGGAGAGGCAGAGGCTGACTGATAAACCATCATCAGCCAAACCTTGTGAGTAATCCTGGACAGAGATGTTAGATTAGAATGTGTTTTATATTTTTTATTTGCTTGTGGTAACCCCTGACACCGTTATTGAAATTGTGCATTGATTTGCTATATACTCACTTAAAATCATGCCTTAATCAATAAACTAGTGTTTGTCTTAGCTAAAGCTGTGTGAGTATGAGTGAGCCAAACTGGGATATTCTCGTTTCTTTGATAAACGGGCGAATTGGAGTCTGTGAGCCTACAGTAATTGGGGGAAGGGTCCTGATCCCTGTAGGATGGAACTTCCTGGTTTGGTATCTGTAGGCTGTGGGTACTCACTGGGGGACCATCCCCTGAGTGGCTCGAGAGTTCATTTCCACTGCCTGGGACCAGTTACACGCAGGAAGCTAGTATGGACTGACCCAGGAATGGGTGGTCACTGAGCAAAGTAGGGTGAATCGGGGTCTGGAAGTGGGCTATAGGGGAGGCACAGCGGGACCCTAGACCAGATTCTGGGAGGGGAACATCACACAGAGAATTGCAAAAAAAAAAAAACCAACCCCAAGATTAAAGTTTTATGTCAGCAGCACTTTGAAATAATGCTTCCCTTCCTCACTTAACTCCCCTTGTCAAGATCGGGTTGCCCCTTCCTTCCGCTCCACTGATGTTTCCAAGCTTGTTTGCCCATTTTTCATCTCTTTGTGCAACCACCTCTGGGCCTTCTTCCACACTGCCCACTATATGTGCAAGGCTGGATTAATAGTCCTATGGGCCTGGGGCTATGAGATTTTGTGGGTCCCCTGGCAGTGGTGGCAATTTTAGCAGTCCTCTCTGCTGAAGCAGGCTGGGGCACATGAGGCTGCCCAGCTAGGGGCTGGCCAGGGCAGACACCCAGCCAAGGGCCGGTTTGGAGTGGGTCAGAGTTGCTAGGCTAGGAGCGGGGCAGGGCTGATGCTTGGGGAGGCCAGTGGACAGTGGTGCTCCAGGCCAGAGTAGGGTTGGGACTCAGTGTCCACAGGCTGGCTGGTCTGCCCTGGCCCCAGGGATAGACAGGCCAGCCTGGGGGCAAGGCGGTCCAGGGCCCAGTGCAGCTGGTGGTGCTTCAGGGGAGCTGGGAGTGCTGGGGCCAACGGTGCTCTGGAGGACGCAGACCAGCTAGCCCGGGGGGTAGGGCGAGCTGAGCCGGCAGTGTTGCAGACTGGCGCCAGAAGTGCTCAGGGGCTGGGTGTGCTCAGGTGTGCTCTGGAACCTGGGTGGGGGGCAGAGTTTGGCCAGCCCAGGTGCAGCGTGGGCTGTTGCCCCAGCACTTGGGCAGGAGGTGCTCCTTGGGGCTGGATTTATTTTTGTGAGGCTGGCGGGCAGCGAGGCCTTGCTTAGCCTGGGGCCCTGGGCTGCAGCCCCTAAAACCCCTGCACTAATCAGGCCATGTACCTGTGACAGAACTTCTCTGAGCACGCCTATAAAAGTTCTTACCCTGTCCATGTAAAGACTCATGTCTGCCATGCTCCCTATGACTATCTAGCTGACTTGTATTATAATTGTCTGTTTCCCTTCCCCAGTCAATGTCTCCTGAAACTGTGAGGTTCTCAGAGCAGAGACTGTCCTTCCTAAAGGTTTGGAAAATGTCTGGCAAATAGTAGGTGTACAGTTGATAATAAATAATAATAGTAACAACAGCCAGAAGAAGGTGGGACTGGTTTGTAGAAAGGCTGTGAAAGAGCTAAATGCCTGCAGCTTGGTTAAGATTTAGATTATAAATTCTTTGCTGCAGGACTTTGTAGTCTGGGTTTGTGCAGCACCTAGCACAACGGACTTCTAGGAGCTCTTGCAATACAAATGCAAATTATAATAATAATCACTTATATAGCTGATTGAAAATTTTCATCTAAATGGGAAGTTTTTTTGGACAAAAAGGAGACTTTTTGACCAAAATGAAAATTCTCAATTTGCTTAAATTTTTTCATTTTCTTGAGCAAAAAAAGTAAATAAAATTGAAAATATTCCTTTTTGTTTTGAAAACTTTCCTTTTTTGTGTTTTATTTTTTGGCTGGGCTTTGCCACTGTTTTACTTTAATCCTTTTTTTCCGTAGGGGGGGAACAGGATGGGCTGAGAGTAGTGTCCCAGATCTTCAGGTGTGGCAAACTGGCAAAGCTCCATCGACAGCTATAAATCTGTACCGATTTATGCCAGCCAAGGCTCTTGCATTGTATCTCTTCTAGTTTTGTATCCAAATGCCCCCGATTAAAAACAAATTTGCTTTTAAAGGAGGCTTTCTCCCCAAACTGGAGTGCTCACTCCCATTCCTCTGCAAGCAGTACCTTTCTGTTACAGAACAAAACATACTTCAAGAACAGGGAAAGGCCTTTGTAGACAATCAACTTAGTAGAGCAAACTTTTGGGGCAATGTATGATTCTTCTCCTTTTCAGCTCTGTGTCTAGAATTCATAGCTTGTAAGTTTCCCCTTCTCTAAGTTCCTGTCTCTCTTCTGAGTGTGCTTGTGGTTGGCAGATTCTATTTCTGCCCTTGGTAAATGTATTCCATATGCGTTTACTCTCTCTGTAGAATGTAATTTCTCCTGACAAGCCCTTTCGTCTTACTGCCCAGGCCTTGGCTTCTGTAAACGTCTTGCGGTCTGATACCCTGGGGTAGTATTGTGGCATCCACTTTTTTCTGTGAACTGTAAACGTCTCTGAAAAAAACAGATTGTAAATGAAAGGGTGTTTGTGCCAATATCAGCCGCAGCAGAAACAGGGCTGGGATGAGCCAATGGGTGGCTAGATTTCAGCAGGCAGGCACATAAGAGCTGGGAGGGGTCTGTGCTGTGTGCAGGAGAGCAGGCCCTTGGCCTGTCATAATTATTCTCCCTGTTGTGGATGTAGTAGCTCTCAGCTTCATCAGAGATAGAAATGAGTTGTGAGTGCAGAGGAATACGCCCACACAAGAGAGCACAGTGATACACGCCTGGCTAACTGACTTGTCCCTGGGACTTACTGGAGCAGAAAACAGAGTGAACCTGGCAAGTCAGGCTCCCACAGCAAGCCTCCCCCAACATCTGGGCACATCTGTTCCAGGAGCTCTTTGTGGCCTGCTGCTTCACATCTGCATTTTCACCCACAATGGAACACAATGGCAGCTTATTTCCTTGCAACAGTAAGTCAATAGTGGGGACTATTAATACGGTATCTATAGATTTGCAATGCTTTCTCTCACTCATTCAGAAAGGCATGTGCCTGTGTGTAACACTTTATACAGAACAATTGCAGAGAGTAATGTTACAGTGATGGAGCAGTGAGTAATGTTACAGTGATGTAGCACTGCTCAAATGTTCCTTTAAGGAAGCAACGGATATTTCTTTTTCACTGGGTCTATTTGTTGGTATAGGAAGACGTTCCAAGGCTTTGAAGCTGTGATAATATGAATGGAAGATTCCCACTATGCTTTAGAACTTTCCTTTTGAAACACGCTAAAAATTCTTCATGACGAGACTGAGAGACAATGGAACAGGGCAGATCCTCAGCTGATGTAAACTGCCCTAGCCCCTTTGAAGTCATCACTGGAGCCATGACACTTTACATCCTCTGAGAAGTTGCCTCCCAGACACATTTAAAAATGTGGCTAAAAATGAAGCGCTCTCCTCCTCTGTGCTAGGGAGGGAGACCTGTGTGGTCTGAATCTGTGTATCTACAGGATGGGGACACTTGATAACAGGAAGAAGAGTTAAACAGATCTCCCTTATTTCCTTCCTCAACTTTACTATGTTATTATATTATCACCTTATCTTATTTTATTCTCTTTAATGAGCAGAAACAGCTACGTACCCCAGGCTTATGTACTGTACTGTGATATGTGGTCTACTACACAGTCCTGTGGCTCTTAGACTAACAGATTGAAGGACTGAAGCATTTGCATAAGTGATCTCTTGTTATAGACGCAATATAGACTGAAATATATAAATAGATAGATAAATGAATAAGTGCCATGCATATCTGTGGCATTAAATATAACCATCCCTTATCAGCAATAGAAATGAAGGAGATTCCCCCTGGCTCAGGAAAGCTTTCCCTTCAGATTTGCCATATATTAAGAAATCCATCAGTGGGGTAAAATTGGGGTTAATGTTAGTCATTTGCGGGGGGATTATTTATTATACAGGGGAAAAAAAAGGCGAGAAAGGCATCTGGAACTATTAGAATCATTCCCATTCTGATGTCTAGATGATTTTTCAGTGGATAACATTCAGTCTTGGGAACTGACTAGTTCTTAGACAAGATTTCAGCAACTGTTCATATTCTTCACTGCTTGTCTGAAGCAAAAAAAAAAAAAGTAAATATTGAATAATTTTAGCACTTCTTTTAAAATTGTGACTTTTTAAGATTAGGGTCCTTTCATGCACACACACAAGCACAGCGGGACCTTCACATGCTCAGGTGAGTAGAGTTATTGACTTGTTTACATGAGCACAGGACCTGTGTTCCTAATACTTAACTGCTGGGAAATATTGACCCATCACGTGTGTCATAGTGTCTGAATTGCACAGCCATCATGATGATAGGTGAATTATAAAATGTATGTAGACATCGAGGCTCCTGCTGTTCCTAAATCTTTGTCCAATGGAGATATAATAATAATAACAACTAATGTATGTTACAAAGTTAAAATTACAAAGAGAATGACATCAGAAGTAACAGCAAGCATGGAATAATTCTGAGTTTAAGTAATCCAGTTCCAAAGGGGTAGTAGCTGTGTTAGTCTAGTTCAGCAAAACAAAAGAGGAGTTTTGTGGAACTCTAAAGACTAACAAATTTATTTTTCACATGACTTCTCGTGGGCAAAGTCCCACTTCATCAGAGGCCCACGAAAGCTTATGTGAAAAATAAATTTGTTAGTCTTTAAAGTACCAGAAGACTCTTCTTTTGTTTTAATTCATCCAGCAGTTCTTAAAAGATTATTTGGATTTTTTTACTTAATCTGTTCTTTGCCTGTGGCACACAATAGTTTAGTCTCCTGTGGGTAATACTTTGGTCCAGTGGTTTTCAACCTTTTTGGCTTGAGGGCCACAGATGTAATTTTTACAGCCCTGAAGGGCCACCAGCCTCCGCCAGCAGGGCCCCCTCCGAAAAGCAGTCTGCCTTCTCGCTGATCTCCCATCGCCCTGGCTGCAGCAGGGAAACCTGACCCTGTGCACTCCACCTGGATCCCTAGGTCAGGGGTTGGCCACCCAAAAGCTAAGAAGAGCCATTTAAAAAAATTTCTTCAATAACCAAGTGTTTGAGAGTTGCAATGGGTGCAGCCTCCTGATGGGGGGGAGCTGGGCCAGGGTGCCTGCTGCAGGGTCCCCTGGTGAGGGAGGAGGGAGCTCAGAACCAGGAGTGGGCCTCCCACAGGGTCCCCTGGTGGCAGAGGGAGCCCGGAGCCTGTTACGGGCCGCCCACGGGGTACCCCAGTGGCAGGAGGGAGCCCAGAGCTGCAAAGGGGCAGTCAAAGAGCTGCATGCGGCTCCGGAGCTGCAGGTTGCAGACCCCTGCCTTAGGCAGTGGGTCCCTTCTGCAGCCAGCAGGAGGGAAGCCACAGGCCAATCTGAAAGCCCCCGTGGGCCACATTTGGCCCCTGGGCCACAGGTTGGGAACCACCGCTTTGGTCTAATTTTGGTAGTAAAGGTACTAGAAGGTGGCGTTGGTGACCTGCGATATAAAGGAGGTCACACTGGATGATCTGTGGGTCCCTTCTGGCCTTCAGATCTGGGACTTTAAAGATATTCAAGGAATCTTCCAGACGAAAAAGTCAAATACATGTATTAAAAGCTAGTGAGTGTGCTCTGTGAATTTGTGCAGGCTGGTTTGTTAGGGGAGATCTAAGTCTTGGGTGGAGAGCTGCATGTGACTGGTCCAGTATTGCCAGTAATACAGGAACAGCTCCAATCACTAGCCTTTCTGTGTCTCATGTCTGTATTTGTTTGCTTCAGTTGTAGCTGCCTCAGGGCTGAGATCTTATCTTTTTACTTGTTCTGTGAAATGCCATCTCCAGTAATGGGGCAATAAATCTGCCGGATTCCTCAGTGCATGAATTGTTTCTCTTCTGCCTCTACCTGGCATTTCTGTCCACAGTGTTTCTCCTGTGCTGCTCTATATTTTAGAACTGCTAATTATCACTTAGTACCAAATTAATCAATTAAAGCGTGAGCTACAGTGTTTGCGAAGGGCCCCAGACACATTAGAGGAATGCTACTGCATTCTGCTGCAGCAAAAATACTGGAGTGAGAATCAGCAGTAAAGGGGTTACAAGTATTCATAAAATCCTGACTTTCTTGTTTCTCATAGCCCCATCAAAGCCCTGAGGATTGTCCCCTCCCTGATTTAAACTCCCATGCACATGGACCCCAGGGTCAAGATCAGGACCAAGCACAGACAAAAATAACCCATGGGGCAACAGTGCAGGTATGCCAGAGTGCGGGGGCAGAGCTGTAGGGTGGATTTGTGGGTGGAATAGGCTTATGGAGGAACTTGAAGAAAAAAAGGGAGCCCTCTTGGCAAGGCTGCCCCAGGCAAAGGGGCCTGGATAAAGCTGAGTATGGGAGAAGGCAATGAGGGGAGGGGAAAAGGTTGGAAGGCACACAAGGAATGAGAGATAGAGCTGAGAGCATGTAGGGCACCAGTAAAAGGATACCTCAGGCACATTCACGGCTATGAAGGGAAAAGTGGAGCAGGCAGAGAGAGTCTATCAAAGTAGTCTGCAGTGCAAAAAAATGAAGCTAGAATGCACATCGCCTGCTTTGTGAATTTGCTTATTCACAGAGTCACCACAAGGTGGAACTCGTTACAAGGCTGAACTCGTTACAGAGTTTGTGTACCAAGGGTGCAAAACTCAAAACAAACAACTGTGAAACAGCAGAATCATAGCGCCAGGCGTCACTATTTTCCTTGGAAGCATGGGGCACACTGGAGAAGGGCATTGTTGGTATGGAATTCTTTTGTTCCTCTGTTGTGGGTTCTTTGAAACTTATGGAGATATGTCAGTAACATGAATGCTTAGCTAGAAGGTGGGCCCAGGAGAACAACTCTGCACTTCTCACCAGCAGCAAATTCACTAAGAAAAATGAAAACAACCCTCAAGAAGTGTCATGTTTTGTGTGTCTTAGATTTTTTCCTTAACACACTTTGAGAGCTCTTGTGTGGATTATGGTGTGTACAGAAAGGTGGCCAATTTTAGAGATGAAGTTAAAACCCTTAACACTATGTCTACACTTGTAAAGTTAAGTCGACTTAACAGAGTGGCTACCCTTTAAGTCAACTTAAGTTGACCTTGTTAAGTCAACTTAACAGTAGACATAGCCCTATTCCCGTCCACACTGGCTTTAGGTCGACTTAAGAAGATGACTTAAGGCTTAAGTCGACCTACAGAGGTGGTGTTATTAAGTTGACTTAAGCTGTTATTAAGTCGACTTAAGGAAGCGCTTAAGTCAACTTAATAAAAGCCCAATGTGGACGTGGCTTTGTGTAGGTTGACTTACGCCTCCTTAAGTCGACCTAAGTTGCCAGTGTAGATGCACCCACTGAGACTACTATGGAATTACTTATACCCCTCTGCCAATGACTAAGAGTGTTTGAAGTGCTGTAACAGGCATGTTTCATACATATTTTCCCCTCACACTAGTCTTACACTGGTATAACTCCATTGGCTTCAATAGAGTTACTCCAGATTTACAATGGAGTAACCAAGAACAGAATTTGGGCCCAAGAGTGGCAAACTGATGTCTACCAGAGGAATCTGAATAGCTGCAGGGTTTCAGTGACTCTTTCTGACACATACTGAGGGCTGCTTGACACTGAAAACTTACATGAACGTAGCCATGAGTACGAAAAATCCACACCTCTGAGAGAAATATCAAAGCCGACCTAACTCCTGGTGAAGACAGCATGAGGGTGATGGAAGAGTTCTTCTGTCAACCTATCTACTGTCTCTTTGGCAGGCAGATTAACTACAGTAATGGAGAACCCCTGTTTACGCTTCAGTGCACAGCTGTAGTGTTTTCCCTGTAGATATAGCCGGAGCTAGATAAATCTTGAATGGCGCCACAGTCAAGGGCAAGGAGTCCTCTGAAAACTGAGAGCTATCCCTTTTCCGTGGTTCTCATCCCCTTTGACAAACACTTCTGTATAGACATTGATTTCCACAGTGATGGTTTAGGACCAGATCAGCATCCCTTCACTCACATCAGCCGAGTTTTTAGTTATTCTAGGCTCCTTTTCACTGCTTGGGTATTCTAAAGGGGCCCTGTGCAGCTGGGAGGTGTTTTATTCTACGAGTGGCCAATTGATTTTGGTAGAGCTATTCACAAAGAAGGGGTCTAACTCAGCAGGAGTAGAGGTATCAAAATCTGTCCTTTAATGAATGTTGCCTGGAGGGAGTTTTTCAGAGAGGGGGAGGTGCGGGGGGAGGGAACAGGTGTGTGGATATGACTCCCTGCTTTCTCCTCGTGGTTCTGCAATGCCTGGCATAGGCCCCTGCAGAAGCTGTAACTGTGATGAAGGTGTGATTTCAGTGCAGGTAGGCATAACTCTACAAGATTTCATCTAGATGGCAGGGGCAACGAGTAATCAGGGTGTGGTGTCATGGGCTTCAGCATGAGCTACCCACCCCAGAACATGCCCACCAGGGATCCTGGACAGGTACCCGGGTTCCTGGCCCACCCCTGGTCTTTACGTCACTGCTGTTGCTATTCGGACTAGCTAGATGAAAGCTGGCACAGGAATGCCTACCTGCATTACAATGACATCCTAGTCAAATTCCAAAGGGGTAGCCGTGTTAGTCTATTGTAGAAAGACAACAGAGTCTTGTGGCACTTTTAAAGACTAACAGATTTATTAA
>ML685847.1:3233087-3299357 GCA_007922175.1 Pelusios castaneus | reverse complement strand
TTAATAAATCTGTTAGTCTTTAAAAGTGCCACAAGACTCTGTTGTCTAATGACATCCTAGTTTGTTTTAGAGGGACTCATACGGTTGAATTAGAAACCTGGACCCAATTCTGAATGCGGATCTGGATCTAAATTTTGCAACTTGGGCCCTTCTTTGTATTTGGGAGTGAATTGCATATTCTTGTTTTCCCTTCTGCGACGTTCTGGCGGTCTGAGTGCAGTTCCTGTGTACCATGTCCAATGGACACAGTCCTCCAGCCCCTCCAGAGAGAAGGAGAGTTGAAAGCTATACCCATTTCACCTTTAGACATTCACATTCTTGCAATTCGAGTTCTTCGGAGAGCATATCAGGGTTCGGGACGGTCCAAGAGGAAATGTAGCGTTGTGTCTTTTCACTATTGTTAAGGCGCAGTTCTCCAAGGAGCTGTTGGTATCTAATGATGGAGTTGTCAGGCCCATTTTCCAAGAGACAGTGCAGTGAATGTACTATTTGTGCTAGACTTCCAACTCTACAGAAAGATATTATCCATATTTCACCTACTATAAAGAGAGAAAGTCCACCAAACCCCAGTGTGGGGAACATTGTCAGAATTTGACACTACTGCCATTTTGTAAGGGATTCTGACATTAACTGGGCAAGCCCACGCAGTGGAGGTGAGATTACAGTGTTTCTTAAAAGAAAAGTGTTTTTTCAAAGAGATGTATTTTTCCTATATACACAGGAGCAGGAAAATGGTTGACCTCTGACCTGTGGGGAAATACCCATTGACATCAGCAGGAGTTACATAACTGGCATGTGCTACACAACAAATGTGATCATGATTATTCATGGTACAGGATCTTACACCTCTTACATAATAAAGGGTGATGGCATCTTAGGAGGCATTACACACTGGTGCTATGTGTGTAGGTCTGAGAGCTAAGCATTCCTGAGTGCTAATCCCAAATCAGCCACTAATCTGGGCGAATCAGTTACTTCTTCCATTGTTGTTTGTATTCCAGCAATTAGACCCTCATCAGGACCCCATTGTGCTGTGATGGAGAGTAGAAAGATAGCTCCTGCCCCAGAGAGCTGCCATACTTCCTCATGAGTAGTGCCTTACTCCGTGAGTAGCCCTATTGAAATCTGTAGAGCTGCTCTCCAAGGCCCTGATCCTGCCAGCATTTATGTACACAGAGAACTGTGCTCACATGAGTAATCCCACATCAATGAGATTGCTAAAATGAGTAAAACTGTATGAGGAAGCGTTCTGAGGACTGGGGTCTGAGCAATGCAGTACCCAGTGTGAGTAAGGGTAGAAGAATCTGACCTGTAACGTGTACATAGGAATGACTCCATTCTGCACTGAAGGGCAGCCAGCTCTGGAATGTAACAAGAGATCAGGTAAGACATATTATCATTAGATAATCACATGCAACATGTAATGCCATCCCCTCACCATCACGGTGCTGTATGCATCGTTTACAAACTATGTCACCTTTATCTAACCAAAGCGGCAATGAAATAAAGATCTGTGGCTTCCCAAAGCAAGGCTTTTTGGCCCAGAGACTTCAACTTTGTTTTAACCCTAAACCAAGTACTAGGAAACTTCCATTCTCTACCTAATCTTCAAGATTGTTCTGAGTAAAGAGCTATCTCTCCCCCTTTGCCGAAGTTGGACAAACCTTCCAGAGCAGTACGGACATTTACTCAGATCTTCAAAGCGTCTGACGAAGTGGGATTTTCTCCCACGAAAACTCATGCAATTAATAAATCTGTTAGTCTTTAAAAGTGCCACAAGACTCTGTTGTCTCAGATCAGGCAGTTCTCCATCACAGCCATGTGTACAGTAGAGTTGGGGCTTTGGAAATGTTCTGTGTGCTCCGAGGTGGAGCCCTAGGGCATGAGAGTAGCAGCTGCCAGATCACCAAGCCATGTTACAGGAAGCAAATGGGCAGGCGAGTACATGCCATGGTGGTTTGTTTGTTTTTCCATTGGTTGGTTAGCTTGTTTGTCAGGTTGGTATAGAGTCTCATGCTGCGTTAATTACACGTGTTAGAATCCCATCTTGCAGTCCATAGATTTAAGACCTGTTAGGTCACCCAGTCCATCTCCCAGACAAGGCAGGATTACTCCTGGGAGCTTGTCAGAGAACAGACTGCATGGTCAGGCCCTTACACATCTGTGAAGACTCAGAAGACCAGCGATTTATTTATAAGTGAGAAATTT
Organism: Pelusios castaneus; assembly: GCA_007922175.1. Classification (NCBI taxonomy): domain Eukaryota; kingdom Metazoa; phylum Chordata; order Testudines; family Pelomedusidae; genus Pelusios; species Pelusios castaneus. Next base: position 3,297,149 of record ML685847.1, on the reverse strand, counting down.
CCCTCTGTAAATCTGGCTAAAACAGCCAATTACTTCCCAGAGAATGCCTTTCCCCCGTCCTCTATTTATTTGTCTGTGGATTGCAAACCCTTTATCCACACTTGACAAAATCTTGTTTGTCTATTGCAATTCCAAGACTCCTCCATGGTCTCACTGATCCCCACGGTGTTTCGCTAACTAAACTCTGCAGAGGGTAGCGGCAACTGAGTCCGATCCTCTCCTTGGGTTTGATCAAAGGAACCAGATTCTTTATACCGAGTTTGATGTATGCTTCTTGAAAGGCATAGTGAGAATGGACAGAGTATAGTGGCATTAGATAAAGTGCCCTTTCCTCTCCATGTTCTAGAAGAACTTTTTTTCTCTTGCCACTTGAAGTTTTGGTCTTAACCAATGATTGGCTCAGCCTTAAACCCCTTGTGGTGAGAGCAAAATGAGGGTTAGAAATAGCAGCTTACTCGTATCACCACTAGATCTCAAAGCTCCTTACACAGGAGGTCTCTATCATTGCCCCGCTTTGCAGTTGGGAAAGGGAAGATGCAGAGAGGTGACGTAACTTCCCCAAAGTTACTCAGCGCAACCGTGACAGAACCCCGCTCTCCTGTGTCGCAGTCAATGGTCTATCCACTAGGCAAAACTGCCTCTCCTTGCTACGGCCCAGGGAGCTGCATATGGGGTAGTAACAGTAGCGAATTTTAGGGAAACAAGGTTAGTGTCGCTAAAACCTTGACTCAAAAGAGGCAGCCGGGATTCCAAGATTTAGAAAAGAAAGACACTTTGCTCTTGGGGGCTGGCCTTATGATTTATATTTCAGTAGCCGTTACAGGCCCGGCTTAGATCATCGTGCTAGATGTTGTACAAACTTGTGGGAAGCGAGAGCTCCTAACCCAGTGGGTTCCCAGTGTTAGACAAGACAGACAAAGGGCAGAGAAGGGAAATATTATTGTCCCAGATTTGCAGATGGGGAAAGGAGCCGCAGAGTGAGTGACTTGCCTCAGGTCACACGTGAAGTCTTTGGTAGCTTAATTTGGCAACAAAACCCAGCTTCCCCTGTCCAACGCTTTCACCACAAGATCAGCCTGAGTCTCCCCCAAAAAGCCATGCAAAATGTAGCTGATGTTGATGCCCCTGGCTGTGTCTGGAGTCACGCACTGTGGAAGGCCACAGTGTCGATGAATCCCCTTCGCTCCAGACTCGGACACAGCTGGGACATAGCAATCCCAACACCAACCCCATATAAGGCTGTTCCCCGGTTGCAGGAACTGATAACCTGTTCCCCAGAACAGAATAACAGTACCAGACTAAGCCGGTCTTAGCTTGCAACAATAACATAACCTTGAAAGCTTGCTTCTAACCCAGAAAAAGAGGAGGGTGGGATCTTTTCACACACAGCAAAGGAAAAGTATTGAAGCAAACAACCTGCCTATATAAGGGTCACTGCAACGGGGGTGAGGGGCGCATGATTTGAGACGTGCCTGTCTCCGTGTGCCTGCTTGAGATCTCAAATAAATCTTAGTGTGCTTCTCCGCTCTGGTGTGGTTATTGACAATACACGCACAGCTGCGCTCCTTGCACTCTGTTTTCACAAGCCGAAGGATATGCCTTGGCTCCTCTTCACCAACAGGGATTGCTAGCTACAACACCAAAAAAAATCAAACGGAGTCCTGTGGCACTTTTAGGCTATGTCTACACTTGATAAAATTAGTTCAAACTCATTTTAGTTAGTTCGAATTAGCTTCATTCGAACTAGGAAAACTTAGTTCGAATTAGCGATCCCCATTCATTTCAATGGCCGGTTAGTTCGGACTAAGAAATTAGTTCGGATTAACATGGCCACATTGACTAATTCGAGCTAGTTAGTTTGAATTAACCCCTTAGTTCGAACACTCTATTCGAACTTATTAGTTTGAATTAAGGAAGCCCTTAATTCGAACTAACGCCTAGTGTAGCCATGGCTTTAGTTAGTTTGAATTAAGGAGGCTTAATTTGAACTAACTTGCCAGTGTAGACATAGCCTTAAAGACTAACAGATTTATTTATCACATGAGCTTTTGTGGGAGAAAATCCCACTTCCTCTGACGAAGTGGGATTTTCTCCCGCGAAAGCTCATGCAATAAATCAATCTGCTAGTCTTTAAAAGCGCCACAGGACTCTTTTTGTTTTTCTGCAATAGACAAACCCGGCTGGCCCTCTGGAACTGAAGCTAGCTACAGCAAGTGCCTTGTAATAAGCAGAGCCGTGGATTTTGCGGTGCATAATAGACCAGTGGTTTTCAAACTTTTTTTCTCGGGACCCTGTTTTAAAAAAAAAATCATTTATGCCCACGACTCAACAATTTCATCTTTGAGCAACGCATGCCAGTCTTTTGGCGGTGGCAGCAGGGGGCTCTATGACCTGGTATCTGAGGGTGTGGACCCAGGACTGGGTGGCAACATCTGGTTTGAAAACCACTGCACTAGACCATCTGTTGCATCAAGTGCCTCTGTCTGCTCAGGCTGAGCTGACAAGCCAGAGCAGTGAGTGGGAGGCAAGAGTGACCTGGGAAGCTGTTTCCCATGGAGATGACGCACACAGCCCTGCACTTTAATTGCATGGCGACTTTTGCCCTTCTTCACTCCGAGGGTTGTTCAGTGCAACTTCTCCTCCGTGCAGCAGCCTGAGAGCAAGCCAGGAGCAAAGCCATCCCATTGGCACACCCACAGCCTGCCTCCTCCCCCTTCTCCGGCTTCTAAGTTCTTCCTGAAGCTTGGGACGGAATTGTTTGACAACAAGCACTTCTGGGGAGCTTGGATGATCTGAGAGACGCAAGGGAGGCTGTCGGTTCCCTAGTCCCCTCCAGACCCCACTGCCGCTCCCTGAATCCCAGGCAGGACCATGCAGTGCTTTTGGAAACAGCCCAAACTCAGCAAATCCCAAGACAACTTCTTGCAGGAGCAGAGCAACAGAGTGGCAGCGCAGAATGGCATCAGGCTGGGTAAGGGAGCGGCAGAGCGCTGTTTTGCTGGCTGTCCTCTAACTCTAATCTTGGCACTCTCTCACCAGTGGTGGCAGAGACACCACTCTTTACTCCACCCTACAGTAAACCCCAAAGCTGTTTTTAAATCCCAGAGGTTTCTTTTTTTCCTAACTAGCCTCCAGCTGTGGCTTCAGGCATTGAAGAAGATTGGATCTTTCAGGCAAAGCGTCCATTTCCAGATGACTTGTTGCCCTGATCTAAAGATATTACTGAGATGTTGATGGCTGTACAGCTGTGTATAGGGCACAGTGATTTTCTGGTATCAGTACTACATCATAATAATATCAGGGAGCCTACAGGGTCTGAATTAAATTGATTACAAGAGTCAGGAAATTCAGAGCAAGTTTTCTAATCTCTGTTACTCACTGATAAGTGTTGTGTGCATTACATCAGGGGCGGCTGGTTTCAGCATCTTTCCTCTCGGCAGCTCTACTCTAGGTTGACAGATGCAGGTGGGGGAATTTCAGACTTTGCCGCAGCATTGCTTTGGATTTTATCCAGAAAAAAACCTCTTTGCTTTTTAAACTAACATCATCTGAGTGTGAGATCTGAGCACGCACACGGGGCGTGTATGTGTGTGTATGGGTGTGTTATGGTAGTTTAAATGTAAAATAGTGTCAAAGTACATTGATCCTGCAAACACGTCTGTCTTGCTTGTCGGTACTGTGTCATGTACACATGAGTGCACCTGTCTTCTGGGGCCATCGCTGACATTTTACCATTGTACTGGGGCTAGAAGGGCTGATGTTTTTAGTGTCTTTAAATGGTAATCCTTCAGGGACTTTGTTTATGAAAGATCATCTGCTCTGCAGCAGTGTGTGTTCTCAGGATGCAATTTTAATAGTATTAAATATAACAAATTTTATTCTAAATAGTGTACATTAAATAGCCCAGGATTATGATTATTTTTTTAAGTATTTGGTTGGTATTTACTGGGGGAGGGGGAAGGTGGCTGCATTTTGAAACCATACTTAAGGGGCACTTCAAAAGGGTTTTTTGACCCATAGAAAGAGAAGCCAATAACTTTAGGGTCAAAACATCTTTTGTATAAAGCAGATGCCTCTAAATAAGGCCACAATCCTGCAACCTAATCTGTGCAGATTTAGGACCAAAGGTGGCAATCCACTGCAGTCTGGAGAGCTTTGTAAAGGCCCTCTATTCCAGCTGTGCCAAGTATTTGCCCACTTTACGTTCTGTTATCTTCATATAACTGGAAAGAAGTGTCCTTAGCCTACTCTGCAATGTTTGCAACTTCGGTAATAAAACTGATATGAATTGTGAGTGATTTCTTTCATGCAAAAATGTCTGGAGTCACACAGTGGGTGGATCTATTGATGAAGAAAGTAGATATTCAAAGCAAATCCAATTAGCTCCAAACAGTTGTTAGATTAGAAAATCCCTCAGGGCATCTAGGGGAAAGTAAAGTCTGAGATTTGGGTTCTGCTATGAAAAGATTTTTTTATAAAATGTAGTTCAAATGAACACCTAGGGGTGTAGTCCCATTAACACTGCTATCTATGGTACTTATCTGGGTCTATTACCCTCGGATACTGTATTTATAATGTATTTATCTTCACAGCATTAGCATTCCCATCAAATAGGGAGATACTCTTATCCCTGTTTTACAGATGGGTAACTGAGGCAAAGAAGAGCTAAGTGACTTACTTGCCTAAAGTTACATAGGATATCTGTGGTGAAACAGGGACTCAAACATAAGTCTCCCAAGGCCAAAGCTAGAGCCCTAATCAGTGGACCATCCTTTATCTGGAGAGGGAAACTCACAGCTGTCTACAGAGCAGGTATGTCACAGATAGCGTCAGCTCATCTATACCAGTGCTTCCAAACTTCGGAAAAAGGGTAGTTCACACTGGACTTTAGGTCACTGTTGCTCTGAGCCCTGATTTGAACAACTCTTCTATAGCCAAAAGGGCCCATATCAAATAGAATCATAAAAGTGTAGGACTGGAAGAGGCCTTGAGAGGTCTTTTAGGCCAGTCGCCTGCACTCCAGGCAGGACTAAGTCCCATCATTCTAGACTATCCCTGATGGACCCTGACAGGTGTTCGTTTAACCTATTCTTAAAAGCCTCCGATGATGGAGATTCCACAACCTGCCGAGGCAACTTATTCCAGTGCTCAACAGCCCTGACAGTTAGAAAGGTTTTCCTAATGTCCAGTCTAGACCGCCATTGCTGTGATTTAATCTTATTTCTTCGTGTCCTATCCTCGGAGGTTAACAAGAACAATTTTTCTTCCTCCTCCTTGTAACAACCTTTTATGTACTTGAAAACTGTTATCGTGTCCCCCCTCAGTCTTCTCTTCTTCGTACAGAACACAGCCAATTCTTTTCATCTTCCTGGTAGGTCATGTTTTCTAGACCTTTCATCATTTTGTTTCTCTTCTCTGGACTTTTTCCAGTTTGTCCACATTTTTCTGAAATGGGGCACCAAGAACTGGACACAATACTCCAGCTGAGGCCTAATCCACATGGAGTAGAACGGATGAATTACTTCTTGTGTCTTTACAACACTCCTGCTAATGCATCCCAAAATGGTGTTTGCTTTTTTTGCAAGTGTAACATTGTTGACACATATTTAGTTTGTGATCCACTATGACACCAGCTCTCTTTGTGTAGTACTCCTTACTATCTGAGCCATCCAGTGCCCATGGTGGGAGAATGGAGCTTTCTACATCCCTCTATCAGCCTCTCCTTTCCTTCCAGAAATTCTCAGCCTTGGCTTTTCCTCTTTCACTGGTCCTATCCTCTCTGCTATGTCCTCTTAGCTCCTCTGCCTCCTTGCTCACTCTGATCCAACTCCCATGCAACCGCTTTTCCTGGGGCCTCCCTCCACCCTTGTCATCCAGTGTGACTGCTTTTCTTTGGTTCAAATTCCTGCTAACGCCCATACATCTTCTGCCCAGCATCGCAGTGTTAGATGGAAAAGCTGTCATGCAACTATTAGCAAATGGTGCAGGGCTCTCATGACCTTCCTCTGACTATCCAGACCACATGTGTCTGTAGTGAGTTGTGTCCCCACATTGCGTCTGATGCTGCATGATCCCATGGGAAGGAATGGGAGTATTTGCTACCCTGTTGTATCAGGCTCTTAGCTTGCAAGCTCCATGGGACAGGGACTATGTCTTCCACTGAGTTCTGTGCGCGCCAAGCACATTGTCAGCCCTTAACATTCGTCTCCCATTGATGCTCCTGTTTAATGTACGGTGGGAGCAGGATGTAAATGTTATGCAGAACATAACAGTGCATGTGTGTAATGGAACATATTACGTGCATAATGGGAGTTACTTATTATACATTTGGGTACTGTTCAGTTTCTTCCATGCTCACATCTCACCCTGGATGAGGGGAGCAGCTCTCCCTACGGGACAGTACACCCCACTGTCACCTTCAGGAGCCCTCCATAGGTTCAGGAGACTGGGGATAGATAGGCTGGGAGCAGGAACGAGAGTTTGATGGGTGGGGTCAGGGGGAACGAAGCTCATTCTCTGCCCACAAACTCCGGGGGGAATCCATACCACAGCTATGGAAGCTGGCGTCTGCGTTATCTTCTCCCCTCTGTGAAATTCCCACCTACCCTTTTCATAATGGCAGAGGCAGCCCTGGAACCCACTGTTGGGGTGGAGGCACAAAGGGGAACCCACTGAACCCACAGAGGGGAACCCTCTTCTGGAGTGAGGCACAAAACCCCCTTCTGGCTGATGCTGGGCTTCTGTAGATTCTTTCCTGGGCTGCATGAATCTTACTGAACCATCAGCCCGGGAGATCCAGGGAATTTTTTGTTCCACGAGTTGAACGAACCCTGCTTTGTAATAATTTAAGGGACTCTTTCATGTTCTCTGCCTAGCCATGACTTTCCTGTGGGAGTTTTCTGGAAGATGAAGCGATCATGCCCTAGTTAATTAAATTTCATCACCGTCAAATCAGAGACCACACTCAGAGGCCCCCTTAGAGGCCAGGGTCTCCAGATCATTTCTGCATCTCCTGTAACACCCCTTGCCTCTGACTCCTGAGCCAGCCTGAAGACCTAGGCCTACTTCTTGCCTTCTTCAAAGTGAGTCTAGTGCTGGTGAAGTGTATTACAAGGAAAACCCCGGAGAGTGAAGTTTGCCGTGTCTGCGCCAGGCATGTATGGCGCAGGCAACGTGGCAGTGTGAGCAGAGGCGGATTGGGGAAATGTCTCGGTCTTGTGTCCCGTGGATGATATCTCAGAGCAATTACTTGGAGGGATCAAGGGGAGGAAGTTTCCTGCAGTTAAGGCCCAGAGCTCCTGGGTTGTATTCCCACTTTGCTCTAGAGTTAACTCCCTGGGTGACATTGTACAAGTTGCACGTTAATATTTCGGGGACTGAGTTTTTGTGTGTGTAAAGTGGGGAGACAACATTCACCCATTTTACAAGGTGCTGTGAGGCTAGTTACCTACTATTTGTAAGGTGCTGTGAGATCCTCACTGGGAAGATGCCTGAAATCCCAAAATCCAAAGTTGTTTTTCCTGAGATCTTGGACTGTGCTTGGCTGCCTAAAATGTTCCCTTTAGTCTAATCCGCTACTAGCCTACAAGCACTCAACCGTGCAGTCCTACACATGCCTTTAGCTCTGTTGTTACTATTATAATTATATATTATTTGTATTATCATGGTGTCCCCAGTCATGGATCAGGGGCTCATTGTGCAAGGTGCTGTACAAACACAGAACAAAAGACAGTTATGGGGCTATGGCAAACTGGCCACAAGAGTTTTGGAGGCTGCCTCATGACTTTGAATGTTTGGGGTTGGCAACGCTGACACAGGTGTTCAGCTGCTCTTCACCCCATTGCCAGCTCAGCTTGCAGCTTAAACACATATTTTCGCTCGACATATGATGCTGTTATGCTACCTACAGTTATAACTCAGCCTTAATTTCCTGTGTGACCTGACAGGCGTTTGCTGTTGAAATGCCACAGGAGGTTCTCAGATGCAAATAGTGTTTTGAACAGCGGTGGATTTTTGTGCATGAAACGGTGCCTATGTGATCTGTTTACCGGCCCCTTCCAGATGGCAGCAACTCACATCAGTTGTATGTTTAAAGCAGGAATGAAGATAATGACACAAGGGAAATCTGATTGCTATTCCATAGCGCAGCGCAAATTCCTTTTATCTGTTGTGAATGAGACTGATGGAATGACCATTACATCACATTAGGGAGCATTGGGAAGTGTTCTAAGGAACTGAATTGTCCTGATGATAGTGAATGCCAATGCCAGCTGCTTAATCAGGAAGATGTTGGCAAAAATTGCACTAAATGCATTTGCTGTTTGGCTAGTGCCAAGGAGTTAAGTGGTGGTTAACCTGCTATGGATTGTGGCTCTTTCTAGAGGGCCAGAGGTGGGCATGATGCCTCAAAACTGACACATACTGTGTCTGAAGCTCTGTTTGTTTTTCTGCGATAGACTAACACGCCTATCCCCTTTGGAACTTAAGATATTGTTGTCCTCATCTCCCATTCCTATGGTCTTCCCAACACATGCTCCATATTGTTCATTATAATGTTCTGCCATCAGCTTTTCCCCAAAGGAAGTAGCTTAGTGATTTAAACTTTAGGCTGAGAATTCCTAATGTCTCAGGAACCCAAAGTTCAGGTTATCACGACTTTCATTTACAATGGTGTCTAAGTGTCCCGACCAAGATCAGAGTTCCATTGTGTTAGGCACTGTACAAACAATGAACGCGAAACTCTCCCTACCTTCGTACGTATGTGGCTGCCCATTACTGCAGTATCTCAGTATGTCATACTCCGCATTGTATGATTCTCACGGCACACTGTGAGGGATGGCAATGCTGTCATCTCCCTTGCATAGCAGAGGAGCTGAGGCACAAGGAGATTAAGTGAGTTGCCCAAGATCACACAGGAAGTCTGTAGCAGAGTATTGTTTGACCGTAAAGCTCTAGAGCAGCGGTTCCCAACCTTTTCGGCTTGAGGGCCGTGGATATAATTTTTACAGCCCTAAAGGGCCATCAGTAGTGCCCCTTCCCCCTGAAAAGCAGTCTGCCTCCTTGCTGATCTCCCATCTCCCTGGCTACAACAGGGAGTACACACATGCACTCCACCTGGGTCCCTAGGCAGTGGTTCCCTTCTGCAGCCAGGGGGACAGAAGATCAGTGCTTCCCTCTAGCTCCAGCAGAGATCCCAGCTGTGGATCCAGGTGTTGTGCTTTGCTGTGCTCCCTGCTACAGATAGGGGGATCACTGACCTCCCATCCCTTTGGCTGGAGCCTGCAATGGTCTTTTAGCCCTGCAGACACATGCTCCCCCTGGATCCTTACGCGGTGGGTCCCTTCTGCAGCCGGCAGGAAGGGAGCCGCAGGCCATTTTGAAAGCCTTTGTGGGCAGGGCCGGCTCAAGGGTTTTTGGTGCCCTAGGTGAACTGTGATTTTGGCACCAGCTCCTGCATATGTTATAAGAGAGAACATATGTAAAAAATTCTCTTCCATCTAATCTGGTGCCCCTTAATGCCTGGCGCCCTACATGACTGCCTAGTTCTCCTGTATGGTTGGGCCGGCCCTGCCTGTAGGCCACTTTTGATCTATAGACTCTGTTCATTACCTGAACTACAGAACCCTGCTTTCTCTTCTATACTACCAGCGTTCAGTACTTCCTCCTACCGGCTATTTAAAGTCTACACAGCATGAACACAGTCCCTGTGAAGAAGATAGTTTGAGGAGCATGTGATTCATTATGGTGATCTTATGGACAAGACCAGAAAAGCAGGAGTCCACTCTCTTTGTGTGGGGAAAAAAAAAAAAAAGATCCCATGGCTTTTTGCTCTGTAAGGGAGGAAGTTGCCCCAGTGTTTTCCAAACTTCCTTTCTTCCTCTATGTTTTTCTAATTGTCCTCTGCCGTCCAACCCCAGAGCTGGCTACACTTCATTGGTGTATGTGTATGACCTGCTGGATGGAAAGTGCCGCACACCTAGACATTAATTATCATATTAATGCTCCTGTGCTCTTCTACACAGGCCTGCAAGATGATCTGGATCTGAAATTCCTCCTAAAGGGCAGCCAGTTGCTGAAAGTCAAGTCGGGCTCCTGGAGAAAGGAGAGGTTTTACAAGCTTCAGGAAGACTGCAAAACCATATGGCAGGAATCCAAGAAGATGCTGAGGTCTCCAGAATCCCAGCTCTGTAAGTGACCATCCCCTTGGCCGTGGGTCAGCACAATGTCAGGGGTACCATGTCTGGAGAGGTGATCGTTTGAGACTCTTGGCCCAGGAGATAGGAAAGTAAAACCAGGAAGCAGGGACTCCATATACAGTGAGTTTGTTCCAGTACTTGGTCTCCGGGGGTACCTCTACACTGGAGCCTTAGGTCCTTCCTCTGTAGCACAGGGCAAGGTTCACCTACCAGTGAATTCTCTGTATCTTAAAGTCCTTAAACTATGATTTAAGGAGGTAAATAACTCAGACATAGGTTGGTGGCCTATTGCTGGAGTGGGTGGGTGAGGTCTTGAGGCCTGCATTTTGCAGGAGGTCAGACCAGATGATCGTACTGGTCCCTTCTGACCTTAAAGACTATGAGTCTATGAGACTTAAGGATGGTTAAGTCGACCTACAGAGCGCTGCGTCCAGACTGGGCGCTTTATTAAGTCGACTTAAGCGCTTCCTTAAGTCGACTTAATAATACCACCTCTGAAGGACGACTTAACATTCAAGTCAACCTTGTTAGGTCAACTTGAGCCAGTGTGAGCGGGGAATAGCCCTAAGTTGACCTAATTGGAGTCGGGCTGGAGGGAAGGGGAGAGCTGCAGCTGGGGAAGATGGGCTGGGGTGAAGGGGAGAGCTGTGGCTGGGGAGAAGGGCTGGGGTGAAGGGGAGAGCTGCCACTGGGGAGAAGGGGAGAGCCGGGACAGGGAGATGGGGCTGGGGAGAAGGAGAGCTGAGGTTGGGGGATCAGACTGGAGAGAGCCGTGGCCAGGGATCAGGCTGGGGAAAAGGAGAGCCGCGGTAGGGGGATCAGGCTGGAGAGAGCTGCTGCCGGGGGATCGGGCTGGGGAGAAGGGACACAGGGATCGGGCTGCACAGGTGTCTGTGAGAGGTATGTGGGTGTGCAGCGGCCCCTGTGCCGCCATGCACCTGTGCAGCTTAGAGGGAACATAGCGCCAGGCCCCCACAACACTCCTCCGTCAACCTAGCACCTGCCAGTGCGGATGCAGGCAGTCGACTGGAGTGTTTAGTGTGGACGCTCCAAGTTGACTTAATAGAGCCTCCAGTGTAGACATACCCCTGGTGCTGAAGCCACCTTTATGCCTTCTGGATTTGGGGCTATTCTATGGGCAATTCCAATCACTGCAGTAGCCCTGAGCACACCCCTACGCTTGTGGGGCAGGGTCAATATAGGAATTCTTCCCTTGTCTTTTATGGGCTTTTGGTGGTTGCTGTGTGCTCCCAGTGTGGTATATAGGGGCCGTAGAAGGGGAAAGGACCACTCCCACCCCGTTTTTCCTAGATCTGGGTGACAAGGTGTTGTAAAACCTTAGTGCAGCCCTCCCACCTACACCGAACCCACCGACGCAAGCCAAGACCGCCGCCACTAAGCACAGGCAGAACTACTTCTGGGTGTGCCTGAGTCACAAACACACAAAGGAAAACCCAGCACAGGAGCTACCTTGTGCCGCAGCTTTGGGGAATGGGAAAGCAGAGCGAGGGGCAGAGAAGATCCTGGGCTCAGAGTCAAGGCTCAGAATGAAAGGGACAGCTGCAGTGATCAAAGGGAGTGGGCAGGCGGCCGTGGGCATTGTTGCTCCTCTGGCTTAGCCAGGATGAGGTTGTTCTCATGATTCATTTAGAAACATGACTCCTACCTGTCATTGTTAATAATAAAAAATCCCAGGTCAACAATCGCCATTGCATGAGTTCAGGGAAAACCCATCTGTGTCAATATCACCCTGTCAACATCATTATTATTTGTATTCCCATGGCACCTGTGAGGCCAGTCCTGGGCTGGGAGGCCTTTGTGCTAGGTGCTGTACAAACAGACTGAAAGACAGTCACGGCCCCATGAGCTTACAATCTCAGTACTAAATGCCCTCCTGGACCCTGACCCTATGAGGAAGAGGCTAAATGAAGCAGGTGTCCGCTCCCTATCATCTGCCAAGTGCACAGGGGTCTGAATTCCAAAGGGGAATGCTCCACTGCCCTCCGCCAGAAATACAGACCTGGGCACAAATGGGGTAAACTGGCCAGAGTGGAGAGAGAGAGTCAGTCTGAGTTGGCAGGTCTTAGGCTAGGGGCCGGCAACCTTTGCCGACCCCCATGCCGGCCCCTCCTCCCCAACCCTCAGCTGGTGCTGGTGGCCCCCCTGGCCGAGGAAAAGTGGCAGTCACCTGAAAATTCGGTGGCAGCCGCGGCTGGAATGGGAGGGCACGTCCCAGGCATGCCGTTGATAGGAGCCACTCGCAGAAAGAAGCCACCCAGAGGGGCTTCTCTTGACAGCGTGCCTGGGGTTGGGGGTCCCTGGGTAAGCCACAGAAAGAAGCTGCCTGGAGTAATTCCCTTTGGCAGCAGAACGCCATGGAGAGGAGCCGCTTTGGGCAACTTCTTTCCGTGGCATGGGCATGGTGGGGAAACCCCTGCACCTCAGCTGCCCCTGAAAGAAGCTGCCCAGAGTGGCTTTCGGTGGCAGGAGTGGCAATTTCTGTGGTGCTGAAGAGGGTGCTGGATGCTGCTCCGAATGGGCTCGCGTGGCACTGTTGGCACCCGAGCTGGGGGTTGCCTACGCCTGCCAGAGGCCGTTGAGTACTTTATCACTCAGAACGCAATACCCTGGAGAGCGAACAGGGATCCTGAACTACTAACATGCTGTGAAGAGAGAGGCTGGCAAACCCTTGCAGAGCCTGGAGGCGGGTAGTTACAAAAGTAAGCTCACATGCCTGTCTTGGCAGAGTGCATTAGGAAGGTTCCCTGGCAATTTGTGGTTCTTTTCGCTCTCCTTCCTTGCTGGCTCTGGGTTTGTCTGATACAAGTCTCCTGCTAGTCTTTGAAAGAGCCACAGGACTCCTCGTTTGTTTTAATTCTCCCACATTTATCTTTGTTTTATAAGATGCGAGGTAAACAATGCCAGATCTGTTTTTATAATGTGCTGGAGTGCAAGGTCACATTGTTTGTATAATGTTTGCTTGTTACAATCGAAATGAGTTGTTAGTCCTGCGAGTAGTGTCTGGGGTTCCGCCCCTGGGTAAGCTGAGTGAGGGCTTGGATAGGACCGGCCCTGGAGAGGAAGGATAATTTTGTGAAAGCACTGAATTAGGAATCAGATAATCTGGTTTCAATTCCTGGCTCTGCTATAGGCCTCTTATGTATGTTGCTTAATGCCTCTGTGATTTCCATTCCTGTGGGGGGGTTATAACTTCCCCCCTCCCCGTGGCTGTTTATGCTCTAAACTCTTCTGAGTAGGACCTACTCACTCAATAGATGTTTGCACACTGCATAACATAATGGGGCAGCAAACTCAGTGGACGCCTCTGGCCACTACCGTAATAGAAATAATAATAAAGATTCTAGTTAACTGCTTCTCTGCAGTTAAGTCCAATTAGAGAATAGGCGTGAATGAAAGTAACCAGCGCAAAGTCCTTGCCCAAATAACATCTACTTACAAAACAAACAAAGGTGTGATTAAAATAGCATACCGTTCATACAGGAAAAAGGAAATGGCAGCTGTGTGTTAGTATTTTTCAAAGACAACAGAGTCCTGTGGCACTTTTAAAGACTAACAGATTTATTTATCGCATGAGCTTTCGTGGGAGAAAATCCCACTTCGTCAGACGCTTTGAAGATGGGAAAGTTACAGAGTGGGAGGAAATTAAATGCAGGGGAGTGTATGACATAGCATCAGGTCAGGCTGTAACAGCAAATCAAAATAGGTGTTAGGATTCAAAACACTGGGGAACAGCACAGAGAGGAGGGTGAGGTCAAATCACTTGTTGTAATTCGAGAAAAATCCATAGTCCCTGTTTAACCCCAAGACAACTGAGTCAAATTTGCATATAAATTCGAGTTCTGCAGTCTCTCTTTGAAGCTGTGATTTGTTATTCATCTGTTTCAACACAGCTATTAACAAGTCATCAAGGGAGGCTACCCCTTTTTCACAGCTTCAAAGAGAGACTGCAGAACTCGAACTTATATGCAAATTTGACTCAGTTGTCTTGGGGTTAAACAGGGACTATGGATTTTTCTCGCATTACAAGTGATTTGACCTCACCCTCCTCTATGCGCTGTTCCCCAGTGTTTGAATCCTAACACCTATTTTGATTTGCTGTTACAGCCTGACCTGATCCTATGTCATACACTCCCCTGCATTTAATTTCCTCCCACTCTGTAACTTTCCCATCTTCAAAGCGTCTGACGAAGTGGGATTTTCTCCCACGAAAGCTCATGCGATAAATAAATCTGTTAGTCTTTTAAAGTGCCGCAGGACTCTGTTGTCTTTCTACAATAGACTAACACGGCTACCCCTTTGGAATTTGAGTATTTTTCAGGCTTGCCAAGGCCCTGAATGCACTGGGTTTTTAAGAGTTTTTGGGGACTGTATAAGAATTTGATCTGTTCAGTTACTTGTATTTAGTTTCTTTAACTTTCTAAACTATCACCATAATATCTGGACACATGACATGGATTTACTGAGATAGCCCCAATATTGTATTATACGCTCAGGTAAAGCCGAGTGGGCACAATGTGTATGGCACTGTAAACACATTTAGTAAGAGATGTCCTTGCCCCAAGAAATAGAGAAGACAAGGCAGAATTGAGGCACAGACAGATGAAGTAGCTTGCCCAAAGTCAGACTGGAAGTTTACAACAGATTTGGGAACTGGATTGAGCTCTCCTAGGCTATGTCTAAACGTGTTAATTTAAGTCGACTTAGCATGTCTCCACTCAAAAATTAAGTCGACTTAGAGGGGACCCTGTCAAATCGACCTAGAGCGTCCACACTGGATGCCTAGGTCGACTTGTAGGGGCTAGGTGAACCTGGGACAGGTCCACGGTGGCAGGGGGGGCACCCCTTGCCAAGTGCCGAGGGCTCAGTCTTTGCCCCATTGTACCTTGGTACAATGGGGGATGAGGGGGACAGGGACCCTGGCAGGGCATAGGAGCAGGGTGGGCAGGGCTCTGTGCTGCCCTGTGGGTGTGCATGCCAGACTCTGGCTGTGCCAGCCACCCTGGCAGGGAGGGCAGTGGGGACGCCCTGAAGCCCCCTAAGTCGACTTACGGCTACTCTGCGTCCACACTGGCTAAGTCGACCTTCTAAAGTCAATTTAACCAGAAAAGTCGACTTAAAACTAGGTTTAGTAAAGTTGACTTTAATTTTCCTTAAGTCGACTTAAACAGCTGCCTAAGTTGACTGAAGGAAAGTGTAGTGTGGATGCAGATTAAATTAAATCGATTTAAGCAAACTTAAGGCGACTTAATTTGTAAGCGTAGACGCACCCCGAGTGCCCAGCCTGCTTTGCAGTTTCATCTTTGTGTTCAGCATTTGCATTCCATCCCATTGGGTTCTGAATGATTGCCTTGTGACACTTGCTGGGATAGAGCTAATAATGGTTTGAGTTTGAGTCATCATATCTGGGCTTGCGTAAGTGTATCAGTGCATATTTGCCTGATCACTCAGCATACGTTGGCTTTAGTTTTTAGGCCCTGGGTAGACAGGGGATTACACATAGCTGGTATCGTTTCTACCAGGCATTATGCTACAGCTGCCTCCTTTTGCTGATCTTGCATTTGTAAGCATTCAGCAGAAAGGAAATGCGTACTAGAGTCAACATTTAAAATAAAATATATTGGAACATAGAAAGCTAACAAGGACGAATATGTCAGGTGCTTGACATTTTGCTTTTAATTGACTGTTACTTTGGATTTTTGTTTGGAACCTCTGTAAAATCATAGCATTAACATCTGTAAAAGCTGACTAGCATTTTCCAGAATGTGAAAGCTGTGAGTTTTCAGCAGCAGGTTAGATTTAATCTCCTGCATGGCTGAGAACACCAAGAGAGACGAATCTCAGCATAGTAACCTCTCTGCAGGGCACACGTCATATTTCTGATTTGGGAGCTTTCCTGCTATTGTGGCTACGGTCAGAAATAATATTGTTTTAAGCCATTGTGTGATGGCCACCAATGGGGTCCTCTGCGGTGAAACACGTGAGTCTCTGCAGCTTGAGCTACGAAGTCAGGTTGTCGCTGAGGGTTATAACAGACTCACATCCTCTCTGGGTCAGGCACAGCGGGAACCCTGTAACACACATCAATGGATTATAATTGCTTCTCCCTGTGATCGAGAATAAAATGGGATTTCAAACCAAACATTGTTATTGACCAAGGACCTAAGAGTTTGTGTTCTGATTATACATTTAAAATAGTTGTGAATTGAAGGTGCTTGAAATATGCTGGCTTGACAGCCTGGGAGACTGATGTCTCTGTTTAGCTGAACTCTTCTTTGATCTAATCTGTTCTTCCTGTGGAGCAAGCTAGAATAGGAGCCCATGGATTTTTGAGACTGGTTCAGTGAGGCCCACAGGGCCAGACTTTCAAAGAGGCATAATACATTGGGGTTCAAGGCTGTCTTGGAAATCTGGTCCTGAGCGTCACAGTGGGAACTGAGGCATGCCGAGTGCTTTTGAAAAACTGGCCCTAATTGTGAGTGAAAAGCGGGACTGTAATGCCCAAGTCTGCCAGGCACTGTGGCTCATCTGCTTTTGCTTTTATGCTGCTGTGGTTACATTGCATCCAACCCTCCCTTTCGTTTCTGTAACAGCAGCCTGGAAAGTCAGCACCACAGATAGGAAATTCATATAGACACCGACCAGTGAGAGCTCTCATGGCAGAGAGCTTTGAATGGAGGATGGGGAGCCAGAGAAAGAAGCAGGGGAAGAAAATACTGAATGTTAGTAGCCGGATATAGCCAGCTGCTACTCAGATAATTTTGACACAGCACATTGAAACACTGCTTACAGGCACCTACGACAGGAAGTGAAGGGGAATACCCTATCCCAGTGGTGGGCAAACTTATTAGTCAACTGAGCCAAATATCAACAAAACAGCAATTGAAATTTCTTTTGAGAGCCAAATTTTTTAAACTTAAAATATATAGGAAGGTACATTGTTATTAACTTAATAAGGGCATTCCTAACCATCTCAACATACCTTTCTCAATTCTCGACAGTACATCTTCTTTCACTCCACAACGTTTCCTAAAATTAACTTAATAAACTTTACTTAAAGAAAGAAAAAAGAAGGAAGGCAAAGAAGAGGAAGAAGGAAAGAAAAAGGGAGAAAGAAAAAAGAGAAGGAAGGAAGAGAAAGGGAGAGAAAGAAGGAAGGAAGAGAAAAAGAGAAAGAAAGAAAAAAGAAGGAAGAGAAAGAAGAAAGAGGAAGGAAAGAAGAGAGAAAAAAAGGAAAGAAAAAGACAAATAAGGAAAAAAGAGAAAGAAGGAAGAGAGAGAGGAAGAAAAAAAAAAGAAGGCAGGCAAAGAAGAGAAAGAAGGAAAGAAAAAGGAAAGCAAAGGAGAGAAGGAAGGGAGAAAGAAAAAAGAGAGAAGGAAGGAAGAGAAAGAAGGAAGAAAAAGAAGAAAAGAAGAAAGGGGAAGGAAAGAAGAGAAGGAAAAGAAAGGAAGGAAGGAAGCAAAGAGAGAGAAAGAAGGAAAGAAGAGGAAACAGGAAGAGAAAGAAGGAGGAAGGAAGAAAGAGGAAAGAAAGAAAGAAAAAAGAAGGAAGAGAAGAAAGAGGAAGGAAAGAAGAGAAAGAAAAAAAGGAAGACAAATAAGGAAAAGAGAAAGAAGGAAGAGAAAGAGAGGGAGGAAGAAAGAAAAAAGAAGCCAAGGCCGCTGGTGGGGAAGGACCCTACCGCGGCCCTGGGAAGCCGCCGGTGGGGCCGAGCAGACACCAGCTCCAGAGGCTGATCCCGGCCCCATACTGGGAGGCCGAGGCCGTGGATTAGCCCGGCCCCGGGCCGGGAAGTCGAGGCAGTCCACGGGTGGGACCCCGGGAGCCCGCCGTGGCCGCAGCCACCCCGCTGCCCTGGCCGCGTGGGGCAGGCAGGCAGGCAGGTAGACCCGCGCTCCTGACCCGAGCCTGAGCCTGCCTGTCCCAGCCTGGGGATGGGGAGGACCAGCCCAGAGGCTGGGTGTGCCGCGGCAGAGCCGCTGCCCCGGGGGTTGGAGGGAGCGGCAGGGGCTGCCGGGCTGCGCGGGGGGTGCAACGGGCACCTGCGCAGCTTAGAGGGAACACTGCCGCCCGGCCCCCGAGCTTACCTGGCCGGAAAGCTACAGGGACGTCCGGCGTTGGGCTGGCCAGGTGGCCGCTCCCGCCCTCAGCATGCTCTTTCGGAGCATGCTCAGGGCGGGAGATTTAAAAACTCCCTAGCCCGGCTGGCGGCCACTGCTCACAGCTGAGCAGCAGCCTGCCTGCAGGGCGGGGTAGGACAGAGTGGAACATGCATTCCGCTGGAGTCCTCTGGGTTCCTGGGCCCCAGAATAGATCCGGGGCTCAGGCTTTTCTACCAGGGGCTGGCGCCCTGCCAGCCCGATGATGACGCCTCTGGCGAGCCCGCACCTGAAGAGCCAAATTCAAGGGGCTAAAGAGCCGCTTGTGGCTCGCGAGCCGCAGTTTGCCGACCACTGCCCTATCCAGTCCAGGGTACAGCAGGTGTTTAAAGTTGGGCCCAGATCCCCAAAGGTATTCAGGGACCTAACACCTAGTGATTTCAATGTACCTTTGAGGATCTGGGCCATGGACCCACATCAGGAAGATTCCTGGGGCTAATCTTTAGGCTCTTAAAGTGTTCATAGGGCCTGACACTGCTTTTCCTGAATTTAATAGTGCTTTCGTCTGTCCCTTCAGTGGGAGCAGGATCAGATCCTACATGGTCCTTCTATGTCTCCCTGTCTTCTGTCCATCCCTGGCCTGGCACCATAATGAGGCATCACTTCAGTGCTGCTCCAAGGGGAGGAGTGCCACTCTCTGAGCGGCCAGCACCACTTCCTGGGTTCCCTTGGTGTTGATCCCAGCACTGTCCCAGCCTGGAGCTGCTAAGCCACGAGCGCTGGCTCGCAGCCTGAAGGCGATGTGGCTCCAGGACTTATCCCCTACTCCTTCACTTTAAAATCTCATTGGAAAGGCATGCCAGTAATTTCCTGTGCATCGCCCTGAAGCAGAGCCACACCGAGCATCAGAAACATCTCCCTGCGACGCATCAGGAGAGGGCATTCTGTTTTGTCCTCAGTAGCGACAACCAGATGTCCTTGCTGAAAGCAGAAATGAGAGCGAGCTTAGAAAGCAAACTACAGCCTGTTCCTGGAATGGAGAGAAAGTCTCTTCGCCCTGTGGGACTGTATTTCTGGTTACCACCATCCCCCCTTCATAAAAGGAACTGCCAGAGACTCCTCTTGGTTAATAGCTAGCATCACAGATTTCAAGGCTAGAAGGTATGGTTGGGATCATCTAGTCTGACTTCCTGTATATGAGAGGCCATTGAAGTTCCCCAAAATAAGTCCTAGCCCGTATCTTGTAGAAAAACATCCAGTCTTGACTTAAAAATTGTCTGTGGTAGAAACTGCGCTGTAACACTTGGTAAGTTGTTCTAATGGTCAATTCATGATAAAAATTTACTCCTTATGTCCAGTTTGAATTTGTCTAGTTTCGGCTCCCAGCCAATGGACATGTTATATCTTCCTCTGCTAGATTAAAGAGCCCATCATTTTCTCCCCAAGTAAACTCTTATGGACTGTGATCAAGTCACACCATAACCTTCTCTTTGTTAAGCTAAATTGGCTGAGCTCCAGGCGTCTATCATGCTAAGGCAGGTTTTCTATTGTTATAATCAATCTTGTGGTTCTTCTCTGAATTTTCTGAATTCTCCAGTTTTTCAACATCCTTCTTGAATTGTGGGCCCCAGAACCTGACACAAGATTCCAGCCTAGTAGAAGGCCATGGACAGTTGTTTAGAATTAAAAACAAATGTGTATGTGCTGGAGAGACAGCACTGAGTCCAGCTGTTGACCTACCAAGGATGAATTCACTCCGCTCACATAAAGGCCCTATGGGTATGTGGAGATCCAGGAGATGAACTCTACCTTCCAAACCCAGGATCAGGTATGGGGCTGTGAGAAATCTGAATGGCCCAAATGCTAGAGGATACCTGTGGCGGAAGTAGGGATACTGCCCTCATGGCCAGATGCCCAGATATGAGCTGAGCCCCACAAGGCTGTCCTTCCCTTCAACCACAGATGTTTCCTCTGGAATTAGTGCTTCAGGTACAACTGCATTGTATGAGCTTTCACATCCTCCCAATCATCTGACAGTGGCCCCTATCTGAGACTGGTCCATCGTGCTTTGATTATGGTGGTAGCCCTGATGAGCCCTGACACAAGACGCTTCCCTAGCTTTATTGCAGCTTTTGCTGGGTTGTCTCAAGCCCATTGCACCTGGGGCAAGATTGCGGCAGTGGTAAATGGCTCTGTATTTGGGTCGGTCTGAAGCCACATGGTTCTGGCAGGAGTAGGGAACGACTCAGCGCTTTAAGAATGAGCATGGGCCTGCGGCATCATTTCTTAGGTGAGCGCATACATTGTATTCCTCTGCAGCATCACTGGTTGATTTGGAGGTGCAGAGCCATAAATCCTGCCCTCATTGGGATGACTTGTGCTCTGGGGGCAGTAGGTGGGAACAATTCCTGCTCTGAGTTGTGTTGGAACCCAGGATGGGAGTGAAGAGAAGGAAGGCTTTTTGCATTTTCTCTATCCCCCGAGCGCACCCAACCACAGCATAGTCAGAGTCCGGCCCCTTGATGTACAGACTGCATTAGCCATAACAGACAGAGTAGGGCTCCTGTGCTCACACCTTAGAGGTGTAACACAGACAGGGGCTGGATAGTGTATTAAGGGCTCCACGCTACTCCGGCAGGCTCCAGGCCTGCACACATAACGCCCAGCATGGTGGCTTCTTGATTGTACACTACAGATGTTGCCAGGTTGGCCAGGATCCTCCCCGCTCCATGCTTTATTCACTCCAGACAGGCCAGGCTTTGTACCCTGTGTTGTGTTACTTGCCACTCAAGTACAGCGACAACATGGAGCCTGTATCGTGTCTATCACTTATCTCCCCCCACAGGCGTCTTCTGTTCATGAGAATGACTTCTGTCTGGGAACAAAAACACCAAACAAAACCATTTCACGTCGGCTCCCAGCTTTCAGTGGGAAAGTGAGAGATTAGACTGCTCTCCAGATTAACGGGTCATTCAAGCGAGAGTGCTAACAGAGGGTCAAATAAGAGGGAAGGTCTGCTTTGGAAAGCTGGCAGATAACCAGCCAGAACAATATCCAGGGCTTTCCATTGTCAAAGTACATTAAAAACACAGCGTTAATTAGTGGAGGAGGTAGTAAGTTCCTCAGGTGAAGGCCTCAGAACACATTTGTCCCGTTGCCAGCTCTGATTCTGTCCTGTTGTTAAACTATGGCCAAATCAGGTAGCCCATGGCTATACTAAAAATTTACACTGCTGTAACTAAAATTCATTTGGAATCCATCCATCCAGTGGCAATTCCGAATGTGGACTCATTGGCTATGTCTACACTGGCAAGTTAGTTTGAATTAAGGAGGCTTAATTCAAACTAACTAAAGCCCTGGCTACAACAGGCTTTAGTTAGTTCCAATTAAGGGCTTCCTTAATTCGAACTAAGAAGTTAGAATAGGGCTTTAGAAGTAAGGCTTTAATTCGAACTAATTTCTTAGGCTGCGTCTACACTTGTAAATTAAGTTAACTTAAGCAGGCTTAAGTCGACTTAATTTACCCTGCATCTACGCTACAGTTTCCTTAAGTCAACTTAAGCAGCTTGCTTAAGTCGACTTAAGGAAAATAAAGTCAATTTAATAAAAATTAAGTCGACTTTATAACACCTCATTTTAATTCAACTTAATGCTTAAGTCGACTCCCTAGAGTCGACTTAAGCCAGTGTAGATGTGGGGTAGCCCCAAGTCGACTTAGGTCTACCCCAGGACTACACCAATGCCCTCCCTACCGGGGGGGGGGAGGCACAGGGGGAGCCTGGCATGCCCCCCACAGGGCAGGACAGAGCTCTATCCACTCTACCCCTATGACCTGCCAGGGTCCCTGTCCCCCTTTGCCCCATTGTACCCATGTACAATGGGGCAAAGGCTGAGCCCCCTGGCAGTGGGCAAGGGGTGCCCTCCCTGCCCCCGTGGACCTGCCCTAGGTCCCCCTAGCCCCACAAAGTCGACCTAGAGCATCCAGTGTGGACACTCTAGGTCGACTTTGTAAGTTCCCCTCAAAGTCAATTTTAATTTTAAGTGTAGACTCACTAAGTCGACTTAACTAAGTTGACTTTAAGTCGATGTAGTTAAGTTGACTTGGTTAAAGTCAACTCAAAATTACAAGTGTAGACATAGCCTTAGTTCGAACTAACTGGCTATTGAAATGAATGGGGATCGCTAATTCGAACTAACTAAAATTAGTTCGAATTAGTTAGTTCGAGCTAACTAATTCGAACTAATTTTAGCAAGTGTAGACATAGCCATTTCGACCAGTGTAGTCCATGCTTAACTTGATGCAGCTTATTTCAGGAAGGTCTGTAAGTGCACTGCAGGGCTTGTTGAAAACTTGACACTGAAATTGTTTTCTGAATGAACGAAATTTTTCATATAAGTGCCTGTTTTCTGTAGAAAAAGTTGGATTTTTGTCAAAAAACTGAACACTCCAAAGCCAAAAAAATTTGGCCAAAATTTTTTGATAAGGAGTGCCACTGCAGTGCTTCATGGGAGTTGTAGTTCAGGTGCCTTATTCCCTTATTCTCCTTTATGGGTTGGAATCCTCAGTGGGACTGTATCTCTCATAATGGAACACGACCAGGGCCTCCCATGGGAAATTTATTAGGGCCCCCTCCCTCAGTTCTTGGGCTATGTCTACACTTACCAAAGTTAGTTCGAATTTAGTTAATTCGAACTAACTAATTCGAACTAATTTTAGTTACTTCGAATTAACTTAATTCGAACTAGCAAATTTTAGTTCGAACTAAGCAAGTGCTATGAATGGCACTTGCTTAGTTCGAATTAGTCAATTGCATTAAGCTCAATGTGCCGGTTAGTTCGAACTAAGCGCTTATTTCGAACTAACATGGCCACGTTGAGTTAATTCAAACTAACAAGTTCGAATTAACCCTGACTTCGAATAGTATAAGCGAATTTATTGGTTCGAATTAAGGAAGCCCTTAATTCGAACTAATGAAAGCCTAGTGTGGCCAAGCTTTAAATTAGTTCAAATTAAGTTTACTTAATTCGAACTAACTTGCCAGTGTAGAGATAGCCTTGGTTCACTGACAGAAGCAGAAGTTCAGAGTCCAGCAGCAGGCAATGCTATGGATTTATTGGGGTAATCAAGCAAGAATCCCAACTCTTCACACCAGTAATTTCCCTTTTTCCCACCTTACTTCCTATTTGACTTCAGTTTTGAGAGTGTATCTTAATCAGTCATTTTCTTTAAAATATTACAAGGTAATTCTTCAACAAATCCTAACATATTGCAACATAATTTTCTAACCAATCATACCCTTCCATCTTAATAGATTACAATTAGTTATGCAACAGACCGAGACAATCAAAGAATCAGACAGAAATGATTGGAAAAGTGGATATGTAATTGACCAAACAACATGAAGTATAGCTTCTACAACCATAGCTGTTGACAAGAATTTAAAAAACAGATAGAAAATGCTATCAAAGTTCTCGTTAAACATTCTAGGTTCTTTCCTTTATCTGGAGGTGTTAGACTGGATCAGCATCTTACCAGCTTGATATTACCTTATTTTACTGTGATTTGTTTGGAATGAATGGATGCTTCCCAATCTCTGACTGCCTCTGTTGCTTGTTTTGCTTAGCCAAAGTAGAAGGCCGAAGATTGTTGCAGTGAGAGACGGCCCGTAGCTAGGCGTCTGTGATTTTCATTCCTTGTTTCTATACCCCTATAACTAGCTAAGGCTATGTCTACACTTGGTAATTTAAGTCGACTTAGCATGTCCACACTCAAAATTTAAGTCGACTTAGAGGGGACCCTACAAAATTGACCTAGACTGTCCACACTGGATGCCTAGGTCAACTTGTAGGGGCTAGGTAGACCTGGGACTGGTCCATGGTGGCAGGAAGGGCACTCCTTGCCAAGTGCCAAGGGGCTCAGCATTTGCCCCATTGTACCTTGGTACAATTGGGCAAAGGGGGACAGGGACCCTGGCAGGGCATAGGGGCAGGGTGGGCAGGGCACGCCAGGCTGTGGCTGTGCCAGCCACCCTGTCAGGGAGGGCAGTGGGGGAGCCCTAAAGCCCCCTAAGTCAACTTAAAGTCGACTTAGGGCTTCTCCACGTCCACACTGGCTAAGTCGACTTTCTAAAGTCGACTTAGCCAGCAAAGTCGACTTAAAACCAGGTTTTATAAAGTCGATTTAATTTTTCCTTAAGTCGACTTAAGCAGCTGCTTAAGTCGACTTAAGGAAAGTATAGTGTGGACGCAGATTAAATTAAGTCGACTTAAGCAAGCTTAAATCGACTTAATTTGTAAGTGTAGATGCACCCTAAGTGATAAGAATATCCTTAAATAATCATAGGCCTATACAGGCAGGCCTAAATATCTATATTCTAATAAAATACAGTCCACGCAAGGAGCCCAGCCCATAAAAGAGAATGGGGGCATGGAGCACACGAACTAGTCTGTAATTCCCAGGAGCCATCATGGCAGCCTTTCCAAATCAATGGGTTTTGGCTCAAAAATTTTAATTTTTGGCTTACCAATTTTAGTTTTCAATTTTTTGACTGAAAAGTTTTCTTTTTTCACAGAAAAAGAAAAGCCATTTTCCTATCAGCTCTAGTATATAAGTTTAATAGACTAAATTTAAAAATTAACTTACTGATGCAAGCTAAACCAATTTAAGCATGGGTTAAAACATTTTAAGTGCATTTATCATAGGAGTTTGCACCAATTTAACTAGACTGAATTTAAATCAGTTTACTTTAACTGGTGTAACTTTTTGAGTATGGACAAGACATTACCCCCTCCATGGCTCAGTTCCCTTTTCTATATAATAGGAATAATAACTGAGGTATTGTGAGGATTTGGGTCTGTAGGGCATTTTGCAGCCTTTAATTGGAAGGAGTTCTACTTGTATGGAGTGCTATTACTCATTTATCCTCTCAACACTCTTGTGTAGTTAAGTTTGATCCCTGCTTGCCCTTACTGAAAAGTCCTAGAGAACTGAACAGAAAACGATTACAGAAAGTTTGAGCCAGCCTTGAGACCAGCAACTGAATCCCATTGAGGGGTTATCAACCTATAGAAAAGAGCTCTGTCCTTTTCAAATTCTGTAGATCTGCAGAGTAAGAGTCTAGAGAGCTGTGTTATTTCCTTGGTTTCTGTTCAGTTCCTGTTAATTTCTGCATGACTTTTCCATATGGGTTTGCACATGATGTAGCCCCAAATTTGGTGAAAATCTGGTATAAGGCAGGAGACAAACAGATGGGGAGCTCCAGTCTGGGGAAGGCAGCAATGAGGTAGTCTTGGTCAGCATGAAGCACAGTGGACTCAGCATATCCTCAGCCAAACTGTTGTCTGGGTTTGTGTAGGCTTCGTGGAAAATGAGACCTGAAAGGAGGGCTTTGGAGGAGGGTCATGCATTAGGACAGAGGTTCTCAACCTTTTTTCCTACGGGACCCGGTTGGAGCTGAGACCAACCATGCCTGACACAGGAGCCCCCACAGCACTGAAAAAAACCTGTCACTGCGGCTGGCACAGAGAAGAGGAGCCCCCTGCCATGGAAAATAACCCCTGCCAATTGCAATTTTGATGGTGGCTCAAACCCTGCAGCTGGCCCCCTGCTGCCAAACCCAAAAGCCAACGCCAGCTGTTTCAGCGGCAGTACGAAGGGAAAGTAAAAAGCACTGATGAGCTGACCCTGGCACCTGAGGCTTCCTGCCACCTCAGAGTGGTTCAGTGGCAATGCTGACCCCTGCTGCCGCTGGAAGAAACCGCCTGCCGCCAGCATTGTTTCAGCGGCAGGGGGATTTCTTTTGGCGGCGAGAGGAGTTGCGACGACACACTCAGTCATATGCTGCGACACACTTTTTTCGCAGCGGTTGTGAACTGCTGCATTAGGAGGTGGGGCTGCATGAGTGAAACCCCCAAGGTGCTTGATTGAAAATTTAACAATTGGACAGAAGAGGTGGCTTGAGGGATGGAGTGGCTCATTTTTTATATGAACGAGAAGAGGATGGCAGTGGAGACATGCAAAGAGCAGAGTGACGTGATGAAACCATACAACCAGTCTATTGAAACGGCTGCTTCACCTCTGGCTGGACAGTTTCTCAGGAATTTTAGCTTCACAGCCAGACATGTCTGTGTCTGGAAATATTCGCTGATGGGAATGTGTTATACAAGGCTGTTAAAACAAAACCATCTGACTGACAGATCTGTTGAGGAGTGTTTATGAAAGTCACTCAAGTTTTTTTCAAATGCAGACCTGCCCAGCTTTGCATTTTAAGCCAGACGGTTGCGTATCTGGGGCTGTTTGCCTGTTGGGCAGGTTGTTGGCAAAATATTGGCTCTATTTGCCACAGCACATGTTGTGCGTGGATTGTGACAGGCCACTCGTGTCATGCTTTAGGGCCAAATTCAGAGGTTATATGTAAGGCGCGTAGGGGTAAGTAGGTGTGAGTCAACTCGAAGAGAATCTAAAGGCAGTCTAAATAGATCTCTGATACCATCGTGCTGAGCATAACATAAAAATGAATGGATTGTAGAAGGAATCTTGTACTATGCTTAAACTTATGCGCCAGGCTCTTGTAAAACATAGACACATTTTAGATGATTCCACAATGAGGAACAGCCCTGGGTCTTCTCCGTGAAGGGAGATTTGTTGAATTCCAGAGTGAATTAGTGACAAAGCTCATGATCGTTTTAGCCCTCAATTGTTAATCACCCTTTGAGCACTGGAAAGAAACATTACCCTGTTAAACAGAATAACATTGACGGAGGTTGTGCCCCGCATGTTATGTGTACTGTGAAACAAAAAAGAGTCTTTCTCACTGTGGATGTCTTAGCTGTGGCTTTGTGGTTGGTTAGTGTCTGTTATCTGCTCTCGACAGTGTGCCAGACAAATCTCGCTATGTTTAAACTGAAAGGCAGCTGGGTAGAAAGTGATTTCTACCTTGATATACAAAACTACATGCAAATATGGTGGCCTGCTGTTAGCATGTGGCTCAACCTCTGATTTACATTTCCTGGCGGTAAACAGTTCCAACTCATTGAGTTAATCACAGCATGTGAGAATAACTCAGTGGCACAGAATACCATCAGCTAATTAATAGGAAGGGAATGTTGAGCATGCATGACTAGGTTTAAGGACTCCGGTTTCCATTTCCAACTCTGACACTGCTGTGTTGTGTGAGTGTACCGAACCACTTAACTTTTCTGATCCTCAGTTTAGCCTCACGAGAAGAAGGTTATAATAAAGCTTACTGCACAGGGGTGTTTGGAGACTCGGGGCTTGTCTACACAGGAAAATTAATCTGTAAAAAGATAGGGCGTAAATTTAAAGCGGATTAATTGTTTGAACTGATGTCCCGAGGACTGAGCTATACAAGTCTCCCTGTGTTTTGCTTCAGGCATTTGGCCTTATGCGAATCAGTTCCTTGGTAGATATTAATACCACGGCAGAGCAGGAAGCAGCGATAGCTTTCCAGGTTCTGTTCTGTTCTCAGTTACACCTATCAAGCTCATTGAGCTGGCATTGGGTCTATCTGATTACTTAACTTGTCCCACTTTTGTGCCTCTGCTATAAAAATCTCACCCCCTTTCTAAATGGTTTCTGATTCCTGTTCACTGTTAACTGATCTGCATGACCCGGCTTTACGCAGCGGTTGCTTCGTTTGGGGCTCAGCCTTCGCTCTTCATGTCCTGGAGCCTCACTATTCTGTGGCAGCTGATACTGTTTTTGCACTAGGCTTTGGTCCCAGATTTTCCAACTGCAGCAAAGAGATAATGTTTGGAAATAGACCAGCCCGGTTGCTTTTCCTTCAACTCTTGTCTTCGGAGATGAATGCATTCTTTGAGTTGCAGAAAGCTTTACAAAACACCCCCCAATCTACCCAGTATCTGTCTTTTAAAAATCTCCACACTCACAGGGGAAGTCTATAGTGACGGCAGCAAAATCGCCGCCGTCAGCATGATCTCCCGGGTTTGATTGAGCTGTCTGTGTAGATGTGCTCAATCGAACACGGAACCGGAGCTGTAACACCAGCTCCATAATCGTAGGAACGCCATTTCCGGTTGGCTTAGTGTAATGTGTAGGGAGCAGTTAAGAAGTCGGGGGAAATACACAAGGTATTTTACGTACCTCGCATATCTCCCGACTGCTGCCGAAAAGCGCATCAAGTGTAGACAAGCAGTCTCCTGTGCTTAACTCATTTATATGCTGACCATCATCCTGCCCCAGCCTCTAATTTACCTTCTTTCTCTGTCTAATAAGAGCACTTCTCTCTAATCCCCCTTGTCTCAGCAGTAGCTCTGACAATGTACCATAGAATCTTTTCAGGGACAGATTTTAAGTCCTCTCCCCTTTTCCAGCTGACTCACCTTGCTAGACAGAGAATCAGTTCTAGATTTCCTATTGGATTAAAAACTTGGTGATTTCCTATTGGATTAAAAACTTTATTTGTTTGACTTGAGTGAAATGCTATTTATAGGCCGCTCCATATTTTTAAATTTAATTTTAATTTTTAATTACCACAGAAGCAGGCCAAGAAGTATTGTTGCACAAGAATTTTTTTTTTCTCATACCACCTGCCTCCATTTACCTGAGTTTCCCCCCACTTACTTTTACTTTGAAAAACAGTGGTTGAAATGAAGGAGGAAATTCTAGATTAAGCTGCTAGGGAAATGCGTTTTAGCAGAGAAGAATGGGCCCTCAACAATGGAAGAAGCCCATGATTAGATATATTCAGGGCACAAGTCTAGTGGGAAGTTCCATGTGATTTTGGAAAGGGGCTGCATAGCAGGCATCCAGTCCAAAGGCCTAACCCTCTAGGAATCGACAGTTAAAACTTTTGCAAAGACGCAGTAGACGTGAGCATGTTCTGTGCAATGTTGCTGCCCAGCCACTGGTTTACATATGGTGGAGTAGTGATAGGAGACAGGCGTAGCATGTATGAAGCCTCAGCTTTAATCTTGGCATTTCCTCCACATATAAACAGGTGGGGCAACTCCTCAGCCAGGGTATCAAATAAATCTAATAGCAGCAGAATGTCAGCTCCTTTCTTTAGGGATGGGTTTATTTCTCCAAATCAAAAGAGTCCAACATAAATGAAACAGATAAACTAAGTCATTTCCTCTGATCAAGCGTTCTCTGCAGGTCTCTCCCTCCCTACTGAGTGGCAAGTCAGTGCTTACAGTCTCAAGTTACATGGATTGTTTAATAATATTTGTTTCTGTCCACATATTGAACAGGCACCTGTTTTTGTTTGTTTGGGTTTTCTCCAATATCCACCTTGGTTATTTGGCTTGGATTTAGCTTCTATAGCTGGGGCCAGTTTCCCCTGGATGATGTCACACAGATCAGATTCTATGGTTTATATTTGAACTGGGTGTCTTCCTGTAAATGCGTTTCAAGTTGTGCACCCACAATAATTAGTTTCGTTTGAAAATCTTGGCCTTAATGACAAGATCATGTATCGAGTGTGTTGCAGAGTCAGGACTAGATCCCAAATCTCCTTATAGTCAGTCCTGTGCTCTGTCGTCACTAATATCACATTACTACTTCCGGCATGAGTCCTGTTTATTTGTTAAGACGATGATAGAAGCTAAGAACAAAGGAGGGCTTCCCCCCTCTTTTGATACTGCTTCTCCTTCCTTTGATCATTTTGTTTGTGAGAGAGGTGGGGAAAAAATTCTTTCAGACCTTGCGGGAGTGGTTACAGGAAAAAGAAAATAAAGAGTTACTTGGTAATATCCGTTTTAGACTAGAGATAAGACAGGCTAACCCCCCATCCCAATAATAGCAGGCTCCTTTGTTTCCAGTTTCCATTGAAGATATTCGGGACGTGAGGCCAGGCCACAGGACAGAAGGGATGGAAAAGTACGCCAAAGATGTCCCTGAGCACCGCTGTTTCTCCATTGTCTTCAAAGACCAGCGGAAAAACCTCGACCTCATTGCCAGTTCTGAAGATGATGCCAACCACTGGATCGCAGGCCTGAGGAAAATCATAGCCAAAAGCAATTCCATGAGCCAGAGGCAGAAACTCCAGCAGTATCCTTTGCCTTTCAAAAGTGATTAATTATCCAGTTATTACAAAGATGCACTAATCTGTCTCACTGGGGGTATTTGTGTATGTAACACTGCACTATGAACAGGGCACTGAATCACTTTGCACACTGTCTTTACAGCTGTGTAATTCCATGGAGTGAGTGCTTTAAACAAAGAATTGCCTCATTCAGGACTTATAATAAAATAGTCATTAATTCCTAGATTCTTTAGGGATTTGTTCATTCACCATGATCTCCAAGACGGGCATTTTGTGATAATTAATGAAAGGCCTTTAGTGTTTGTTGTTTTACAGAAATGTGATGCAAAGGGGCTGAATTTTCCTCTCTTGCACCATTTTCAAACCAGTGTAGTTCCCATATCATTAAAGGCGTTGCTCCTTATTTTTGCCAGTGTGGGAGGAATATCTCTCTTTAAAGAACTTGAGTACTATATAAGCACGCTACAGAGAAGGGGTGGGGGAAGGAATGCGACAGAGAAGGAAAACAACTGGGTTGTTGAGTGAAATCCTGGCTCAGTTGAAGTCAATGGGAGTTTTCCCACTGGCTTCAATGGAGACAGGATTTTTGCACTGGGCTGTAAATCCCTGAGCATCCATAGGCTTCGCTGCCATATTAAAAGTGAGGATTGTTGTGCTAGTTTTAACCGGTTGGACCACAGTTGGGCTTTTGGGTGCTCTGTGTGTCTCCCTGACATTAACACAACTTACCTGGATCAGCAGTGATTCTTGATATGCGCAGACATATGAATGCCAAGAATGCTAACCTGGATGGACTTTATAGATATTTCACCATCCCTTATACTTTTCTGGGTTATTCAGCATATCTACTCACACGATGGTCTCACACTCTACTGGGAAGTGGGGGCAGGTTCCCCCCCACACTGAGGTCCCTCAGTTCCACCAGCAGGCCTGTCAAATTGAATTAATCCCTAGTCACACTCCCACGTCCCTCTCTCACCTAGGTTGTGCTTGGAGTAGAACCTGGGATGCTGAGTCTATTGAAATTGGACTTCTCAGTGGAACCTGAATGGTCTTTTCACTGAAGACAGGGCGTCCCTTGAGCTCATGACAGAAGCTTTTGATAAGATGAAGAATCTCCCATGAACTTTTACTGCATTAAACCTGTGGATGAATAGGAGTTCTGGGTCCATTGTCATCGCATGGCAAGCACAAACCCTGCTGGCCATTCAGAAACAAACACCAGTTCTGGAGAGAGAAAAAGATCCTGGCTCTTCTTATCTAGTAGCACACAGAAAGTTTCATTGCTGTTTGCTGCCACTGGTGAGAGTTGGTTGGAAAATTAACTCTGGAGGGGAGGAGCTTAAAGATCCTTTGAGTGGCAAAACACTCATCAGGAGCAGGGATGTTTGCCATTCGTCTCTTTCTGCCCATCGCATGCAAGCTAGTGACTTGCTGATAATCAGACCCCAGGGCCTTGTCTGTTAACAGCCCGTGGTTGTGGTTGAACAGCATGGCACCTCAAGGGGATGAGATGTAATCAAATAGCTTTTGCTTTCCACCAGTTCCAAGGTCATTAAAGCCACTAGGAGGCTGTGGTTTTTCAACACTTAGGCCCAGATTCTGCCCTCAGATATATATAGGCACATCTGGGTTGAAGCCACTATAGTACAGAATTGTTGCCACAATGCCGTTGAGTAAATAATGTAGCCCATCCTCTTGGGGACTGCCTCACTTCCCAGTCAACAAAATCCAAATTTAGTTCCCTCCTTACTTCAGTTCAGCCACTCGTCTCACACTGTGCCTTGTGTTCCCATCTGGAGCCAACACACCATCTCACTGCTGGCTCAGTACCTTCTCTTCTGTCTCCACCTCTTGCTACATAAGCACCTCTGTGTCTTCTTGTCATTAATGGTGCGGGACCTTCACCAGGTCTTTCTACTACTTCATAGCCTCTGGGTGTATCTGGATGTGGTCCCTGCATCTTCAGAGCTCTGTATCTGGATGTTAGCTAGTCTGTCCCACTGTTCACAACCTGGGGAACTATTTTTCCTACAAGTGAAGCTCTGGCATTCTCATCACAGTGCAGCATCCCTGCCAGGCTTTCTTCTGACGTTGCTCTGAATCGGCCTGTCACAAGCGCCGAGGTATTTGCTGAACCTTATTAGGGGTTTGTTGCTTGCCACTGTGACTTCCCTAATCCAATTAGCCCTTAATGAGAGATCTCCCTGCCTCCTATCCTGCTCAGGTCATTGATTTTCTTGTGACCTTCTCAGTAGACAAGGATTTCTTAAATTCAAATTCATCCAGCTCCTAATACCGTGTTTTTCCCTCACAAGACTGCTCGTTTGGGGTTATTTGCCAAACCTCCTCCTTTACCTCCCTTATATATACACCTCCCTTATAAATATAGGAATTGCCACGGAGGAACAGAGATCTTCTGTCTTCAGTTGTGACCAGGACCAGATGTTTCAAAGGCAGTTGGAAACCCCAAGATGCACTTAACTGTATGATAGCATAGGGAGAGGGATTTGACTGTACTCTATCAGGTAATACTGAATCACCAGAATTTCTTCCTGACCCATCCCCAGCCGGTGATCAGCTCATGTGCTGAACTCCAATGAAGGATGGCCATTATTGCCCAAACTTTTTTGGCATCATCATGTGAGACTTTCCTGACTGCTTGGAGTTGACACCCAAATTTAGCTCCCTTCTTAACTCCCTTCAGCCACTCATTTTGCACTATGCCTTATGCTCCCACGTGCAGCCGACCTGCTAGGTTTCACTTCAGTGGCCACCATTGGCTCCTCTATGCCTTCCTGGAACTCATGAGTGGGAGGCCTTCCCTAGGGCTCATGAAAATTATTGCCTTCTATTCTGGAGAAGGCTGCTGGGGAAGAGGGGGGAGAAGGGGTGCTGCCAGAAATATTTGCCAGGCTCTTTTCATTACAATTTCATTAAAATTTGCAATGACTGAACCCCTCCTCTACCACCTTTGCGGGTGTTGTAGCTACAAAAAACCCATCTCTGGACCTGTCCAATTTAAACCACTGAACTATTTCCATCTAAGCGTATATATGATTCTAACTAAATAACAATAAAATTTGTGGGGGGCAAAGGCTGTAATTTCCAAAGTGGAAACATGCCTCTCTTTCTCTTGAACTCCTAGTCAGAATTCAAGTTAGATGGGATGGATAGGCAAGCATTATTTCTGGAAGAATAATTATGGTGCTCTGTTGGTCTCCAGCTGGAAACAGCTGCTATCAGCAAAACCCAACCTGGAATTACAGAGTAGCAAGATTCTCATTCTAGGTTTGCCGATGTTTAATTAAAGCCTGGGATTTAAACTTAAGTCTTTCTTCAGTGGGTACGCCTGGAAGTGTGGTTTCAAGTTTCTTAAAAAGGAATGTGCATCATCTACATGAACACAGATAATAAATAACTCTTGGGGCCGTTGGTTCATCCTTTCCCATGCCATGGCAGGGTTGTTCACTATAGTACATTTTTTGGTGTTTACCACGCTAGTTTAAAGACATGAACATGGGGAGAGAGGAAAAAAAAAAATCAAGCATTTGAGCGGAGTTTTTGTTACTTTGGTATCTACAGTAAGGCCCGATTAATAATCCTGTTCAGTACTAGAGCAAGTAGCTGTAGCGTCTATTAATATCAATGGAAGTTCCATACAGTTCTGTCTGGGATGACTGGTCCATTGACTACACAGGAGCTTTCAGTCTAAGGCCTAGTCTCTCTGCGGGGATAAGTCGACGGGAGATACGCATTCTGTATGCCACAGACAGCCTGTCTCCCGCTGACTTCATTACTCTTACTCACCTCCATATCTTCACTAGGCTCCGTCAACTTGAAGCGCCCTCCTGTTGACACAGCTGTACTCCACTTGGAAGGGGTGGAGTTACGGCGTTGACCAGAGAATGCTTCTGGGATCGATTGAGCAGGTGTCCACTGGCTGCTCACTTGATTCCGCTATGTCGATCTGTGAGGATCGCTGCAGTTTTTTCAGTGTTGATAAGGCCTAAGCCAGTGGTTTTCAAACTGGGTCGCAGGTGCTCAGATACTGGGTCGCGGCATCCCCTGCTGCCACTGCTGAAAGATTGGAGTGCATTGCTGAAAGATGGAATTGTTGGGTCGCAGGCAAAAATGATTTCTTTCAACTGGATCCTGAGGAAAAAAGCTTGAAAGCCCCTGGCCTGAGCTGTGAGAAATGGAGCAGCTTTGCTTTTTTCCCTTTCCTGCTTTGGAAGCACATTTCCTGAGTTTCTGGTTTGAAACAACTCAGTCGATGGGATAAGCTCAGCGCCCACCCTCTTCCAAAGTATATCAAAATCTTTCCTTCAGCAGTCATAGGCAGTCTTCCCATTCGCTGCCTCAGTGGCTGGCAGGGGAACGTGGGCCCACACTCTGGGTTCCTGTGCCAGGACCCACAACCCAGCAGTTCTGTTCTTTACTCTCTCAGCCCTCATTCTGCCTTCCCTGGACTGCTTCCTACCACTCCTGGTTCCCTCTGTTTCTCTGGGGGTACTAGCTCCCAGACCCTCCTCCCTCTTCTCAGGGAGTGACAGCTCTTTTCCCACAGGAGCTCCTGGCTTGCCAACTTCCTGGCTTTATAGGTTGCATCTGTTCCTGCCCAGCTAAGCCTGCTTCTCAATTCCCAGCTCCCTGGCTCTCCCTCCAGGTGCAGTCTGTGGAGTTAATAGGCCTAGCAGGCCACCTTAATTAACCATTTCCAATCCCTGTGTATATCAGTTGCTTATTGCCCTGGGGTCTGACTGGGTTGCAGGTACCTGCATTTCCTCCCTTCAGGAACATGTTACCAGTCCTACAGTGAGCAATGGCATTGGAGAAAAGATAGTATTTTTATTTTAGCTACCGGGACTAAGCATTTTAGAAGAAAGGGAATTTGAAAACAGCATACAGCAGACAGTCTCATTTAACCTTTTGCTGTGCTACCAGCTAAATTAGATGAGATTTCCTCCTGAATTACAGGAGCAGGACAGAGGTAATTGCCATTCTCTTACACTCCCAGGCCCTCTTGTGTGTCTGGATGACTCTCAGTCTGAGTCTCTCAAATCTGGTCTACACCTGAAACTTAGAGCAACCTAGCTACATCGCTCAGAGCTGCGGAAAATGTCCTGCCCTGTGTGATATAGTTCGGTCAGCCTAATCCCCCCATAGACACAGATGGAAGACACTGTCTGTCAGCCAGCTACTGCTTCTTAAAGGGTTAGCTTTACTTCAGTGATAGAAAAACCCTCTTGTTGATGGAGCAAGCGTCTATGGTCGCACAGCTGCATGGCTGTTTGTAGGGTAGTGGCACTCTGTCTGACCAACCTGTTCAAACCCGGTTCTTCCCAGGGAAGTGGGTTAGTGTCGTCAATGCTACTTGCTCTGGCATCGTCCATTAATGACTCATCATGTTAGGCCCTCCTCTCCTTGACCCTAGTTGGGTAGGCTCAGCTATGCAATCAGACTCCAGTGGAGAAATATTCACCCCAACTTGCTGGTCCCAATAGACCAGGCTAGTGACATTCACACCCAGCATTAATAGTAGGATTGCCAACTAGTCGCAATTAACTGAAGCGGTTAACTCAAAACAAATGAACTTGATTAAAAAAATTAATCGTGATTAATTGCTGTTTTAATGGCACTGTTAATAATAGACTATCATTTATTTTGGTG
Source organism: Pelusios castaneus (assembly GCA_007922175.1). Taxonomy (NCBI): domain Eukaryota; kingdom Metazoa; phylum Chordata; order Testudines; family Pelomedusidae; genus Pelusios; species Pelusios castaneus. The sequence continues at coordinate 3,261,136 of ML685847.1, read as the reverse complement.
TTTTCTACATTTTCAAATGTATTGATTTCAGTTACAACACAGAGCACAAGCGTATGGTGCTCACTTTGTTTTATTTTCGATTACATGATTTTACATTTGTCAGTTGCCCTAACAGTGGTCGCATGAGATGAAAAGTACAGTTTCTTCCGTTTATCTCTTTCCAGTGGAAATATTTGTAATGATAATAAGAATGGAAAGTGATCACTGCACTTCGTATTCTGTGTTATAATTGAAATCAGTATGTTTGAAAATGTAGAAACCCCCCAAAATATTTAAATAAACGATATTCTATTATTGTTTGACATGGTGATTAATTGCAATTCCTTTAACCTCACGATTAATCACAATTTTAAAAAATCATTTGACAACCCTAATTAATAGTAATTAAAGAACACTCTCACAGTGGCCATAGTGTCCTTGAGGAAAATGTAACCTCTCTTCATGTCAGTTTCCTTGTGTCTAAAATAGGGTTAATACTACTAGTTTCACAGAGATATTGGGTGAAGTCATTGTTTAATTCTTGCCTGGTCTTTAAAGATACAAAGTTCGATACACCGTGAAAAAGGCAACATTTTCTCACAGTTCACACAGGCTTCCTGCTCCAAGTGTAAATACCGTGGCACGCAATCTCTGGGCATGTCTACGCAACCAAATATTTCAGATTCCAAGATATGCCAGAAGTGTTAATGGGTCAATTCTCTGTAATTCATGGGTAATTAGCATCCCTGGAACCCTCTGCCCCAGAAGTATTTGATCCTGTGTATGCTGCTGGTGCGAACTAAAGTCATGCTAGATGGTCCTCTAAAAACCAGGTGTATTTCGCTCAGGCCATGTCTACACGTCTAGCGCTGCGGCCGCGCACTGGCACCAGGACTGCTGCACCGTTGGAGCATGTCTGGTGAAGACGCTCTATGCTGACGGGAAAGAGCTCTCCCATCAACGTAAAAAAAATCACCCCCACAAGTGGCATAAATTTTGCCAACGTAGGTGATTTCATGCCAGCAGTGTAAACACAATCAAATATTTGCAGGATCTGGGTGTGGAGGGTAGTTAATTGCCTGTAAGTTACAGCTGACTGACCAATTAACACCCCTGTGTCTGGCATATTTGATCATGTAGACATGATATCCTTTAAATACACATATGGCAACTGTAGGAAAATATTCACATTTTAACAATTGCCCCTTTGACCACTAAATGCATCTATAAACACCTCTTTTTGCCAGGGAATATATGATGGGCTGAGTTAAAATATTGTGTATTGTCCCTTAGGATCAGTTAATCCTTTTCTAGATCACACCCTCATCTCCCAGAATGGCATTTTCTAGTCTTTTTGGAATGATTTTAGAAACAGTTGCATTCTGTCCTAGCCCCAACTGTCATGAACAAGTCTATGTCCATAGAGATTTGATGCCATGAATTGGTTTGATAATTTTCCTAGTTTAAAAACAGAATGTTTTCCCTGAAGACCCAATTCATTTGACAAAACAGCCAGAAAAAATACGGCTCTTTGCTGCAATAACAGCCATTCCTATTTTGACGAAAGCTCCAAGAAAAGGCATGGGAATGCCAGTGGAAGTTTCCTGAGAATTGTTACTGCAAATATTTTACTGTAATCAGCTGTAGCAACATTGTAAGCTGTAATTGTAGGGCATTGTAGAATACAGTGATTCATACCTTATGTATTTTACCAGCGCCTTCCAGCTACAGCAGTTCTACTTTAAAAAAACTCGTGAGAAATATAGGGACAGATCCTCAAATATACACCAGAGCAGAAGGTGAATAGCTTTAATAAAGCTTTTGCTGGGAAATCCTTGCCCAGCATCCAGGCATGAGTTCTTTAGCATCTTCCCCAGCTTCACCCAAATGCTAATTGATATACTGGAACTCAATCAAATCCCACCGCTCCACGCAGAAAACCACTAGTTTTATCTTCTGGGAGCTTTTTGCTCTCCTTCCCTGACCCCCAAATCCCCCATTAATGACTTTGAATGCGGTTCTCATTCTCCGGTGAAAGAGAAAGGGCTTCTGCTTTGTGAGTCAGCTGGGGCAAGAAGCTCTTGTGGGGCAAATAATGTTTTTCCCACTCCCAATGGGTGAAAGACCTTCCTTGGCTTCCATCTGTGATGTGACAGAGGGCTCTGCTACCACTGAGGCAGCCCTTAACATGCCCTTTAAAAACTGAGGGCCAGAACCTCAGCTGGTGTAAATTGTCTAGATGACATTATGCTAGTCCTCCATCTGAGGACCTGGCTCAGAATCTTTAGGTGAGTTTTTTTCCCAGGGAGAGGCATGGTATATGGGTGAAGGGATCAATCAGGGGTGATTTCCTTACATCAGTCTGCAGCTGGATTCACTCCTGCTTGCGGAAAGCTGATAAGAACAAAGACAACAAGATGAGCTTTAAAGAGCTCAAGAACTTCCTGAAAGAAGTCAACATTCAAATGGAGGACAGCTATGCCAAGCAGATCTTTCAGGTAAGGAAAATTTGTAATCGGCATTGCATTGAACAGGCTGGCTTCGGGTCACAACCTCTGATCCTCACATCCCTTGGCTGGAGACCTAAGCGAAGGCAAACTGTCAACATCCTCACTTAGCTCTCGGACTGTGCCTGTGCCTTCGGATCTTCAGAAGTTCTCCTTGTTGGCCTAACTTTGCTCCCGGTGAAATCAGTGATCTAACTCCCATTGACTCCAGTAGGAGCCGAGCTGGGCCAATCTTGAGTGTATTTGAAAACTCCACCTATCTTGAATCAGGGACCTTCCGTGAGACCTTCTCTGTCCCAAAGGCATCAGGGAGTCCATGAGCTGAAGAGGCTGCAGAAAGGGATCAGACGTTTATATGGCTGTTGCGAGATAAGGTCAGTGAAAGAGCAGGTGCTCTTGGGCATGGTTCACCTACTGGTGAATTCTCTGTATCTTAAAGTCCTTAAATTATGATTTAAGGAGGTAAATAACTCAGTCATAAGTTGGTGGCCTATTGCAGGAGTGGGTGGGTGAGGTCTTGAGGCCTGCATTTTGCAGGAGGTCAGACTAGATGATCGTACTGGTCCCTTCTCACCTTAAAGTCTATGAGTCTATTGGTGTGTTGGGTCTTCAGAGGTAACAACTACATGTCAAAAAGTTGAGTCCCCCTGGCTGGAATAAGTTCTTCTATAGTCATTCACCCTAAGACAGGGCAGTAAAATGCCAAGTGGCTTCTATAAGATCAAGGAAAATTCTACAAGGCAGGGGAGAGTGTGAATACAAAGGAATACAGTCATGGGCTTTGGAGGATAGGATTAAAATTCAAAATGATCTGGAGAAATAGTCTGAAGTAAATAGGATGAAATTCAATAAGGACAAACACAAAGTACTCCACTTAGGAAGGATCAATCAGTTGCACACATACAAGATGGGAAATGACTCCCTAGGAAAGACTATTGGGGAGATTTGGAGGTTATAGTAGATCACAAGATAAAAACGAGTCAACAGAATAACACAGGGAGTTATTGTTGATCACAAGCTAAATATGAGTCAACAGCGTAACACTGTTTCAAAAAAAGCAAGCACCATTCTGGGAGGTATCATCAGAAGTATTGTGAGCAAGACACGGGAAGTAATTCTTCCTATCTACTCTGCACTTGATTAGGTCTTAGCTAAAGTATTCTGTCCATTTCTGGGTGCCCCATTTCAGGAAAGATCTGGATGAATTCGATAAAGTCCAGAGAAGAGCAACTAAAATAATGACAGAAAAGATGACCTGTGAGGGAAGATTTTAAAAAAACTGTGTTTGTTTAGTCTAGAGAAGAGAAGACTGAGGGGGGACATGTTAACAGTTTTCAAGTACATAAAAGATTGTTACAAGGAGAAGGGAGAAAAATGGTTCTTTTTCACCTGTGAGGACAGGATGAGAAGCGATGGGGCTTAAATTTCAGCAAGGGAGGTTTAGGTTGGACATTAGGAAAAACCCACTAACTGTCAGGGTGATTAAGCACTGCAACAAATTACTTAGGGAGGCTGTGAAATCTCCTTCATTGGAGATTTTAAAGAGCAGATTAGACAAAAACCTGTCAGGGCTGGTCTAGTTGGTATTTGGTACTGCTCAACTGGAGGAGTCTGGACTAGAAGACCTCTTGAGGTCCCTTCCAGTCCTACAAGTCTATGATTCTGTGACAGTTATGCAACACTGCACTCTGGCTTGGACCAACCATGCTGTCTTAATCACCATGGGAAATCAGCTCAGGGATACGCACTTCTAATTTCCTGAGCTACAACTTGAGCCAGTGGAAAGGTAATGAATGTGACAAGAAGTCTTTAGTGCTTGGATATTTAGTATTCCTGAAACTCAGCCTTACAATTTGCACAAGATAAAGTCAATTGGATTGATTTCTAGGCTCTCATCACATAGGTCACTTAATTTCACTGAAGTGGGCAGGGTCAGAATTGTCTGCAGTAGCTCGTGCTTCCTCTTGGAGCAGCTCTAATCAAAGAGTAAACAGGAGATAGCTTTCAGACTGTAAGCTTCGTGGGGCAGGGAGTATCTTTCACAGTGTATTCAGCACCGAGCAGTGGGGACCTGACATGGAGCCTGGAGGTGCTACTGAAATACAAATGACAAGTAATGATAATTAGGGGCTCTTACAGAGGCTGTGCTCTGTGGGGGTCCTAGGGGAATAATGGGAGTGGGTGACTGCAGAAAGGAGAGGCCTCCACGCAGACACCCTGGCCTCTGACAGATCTAGGGAGCATAAACCCCTGCTGCTTCCTGTCCTCCTCCCTCAATGGAATAATTAGAAGGAGATTCTGGGAGTGGAAACTTGAGGCATTTCCATTCCTATAGAGGGGCACTTTAACTCATTGGGCTCAATGAGTTAAAGCAGTAACAAGAGACCAAGCACTGGACGGTTCTTTAGAGAGTACCCGAAGGGGGTATTGATTCATGTAGGAGCTGTTCTTCAGACGGTCTGTGATGCATCATAGGAGACATAATTCAGCCATGGAGCCCAAGAGAGAGGAGATTGGGTACACAAAGAAACTGAACTGCAGTTCCCCTGAGGCACTCTGATAGGGTATCTGAATTAAAATGTGTTAGTTTGGGGAGGGTTGGATTTTTGGAGGAAATATTAAAACTTCTCATAGAAAGCAGGATCTTGTCACACACAAAATCATTTGGTTGAAAACCTAAATTTTCTCCACAAAAGCAGCTTCAACCAATCTTTCTGCTAGTCTTTGCTAGTCTCTGAGGCTATGTCCACACTTGAAAAGTTAGGTCGACTTTATGAAGTTGATTTAATAAGGTCGACTTTAAGTCAACTTAAAGTTGACCTTATTAAGTCGACTTAACAAAAGTCGACTTAACTTTTCAAGTGTAGACATGGCCCCTTTTTGACCTTATTAAGTTGACTTAACACTTTAAGTCAACTTAATAAACTCCACCAAGGTGCTAATCCCCATCTCCACTGGTTTAAGTCGACTTAATAAAGTCGACTTAAGCACTAGTTCGAATTAAAACGACGTGTTATTAATTCAAACTAACTTTTCCTTAATTCGACTTAAGGAGCAGCTTAAGTCAATTTAAGGAAAGCCCAGTGTAGACGCGGAGTATTTTAAGTCAACTTAAGCCTCCTTAAATTGACTTAATTTGTAAATATAGATGCATCCTGAGGGCTGAATCCCAAACCCGTTGAAGTGAATGGGAATCTTTCCAGTGACTTTAATGGCCATACGTCATTCCTTTTGTTAGTGGTTTAAGACAGGTTTCACTCAATGTTTCCTTGTACTCCTCTATCTATTGCCATCAGCTGTATCTTGTTTTATACTTAGATTGTAAGCTGTTTGGGCAGGGACTTTTTTGCTCTGTTTGTATAGTGCCTTGCACAAGAGGGTGGTGGTCTAGCTCTAGTGCTTTTAGGTGCTATAATAATACAAATAATTGTTGATGTTTCAGTGGTACAAAATAACCCTGGGTAGGTCAATAAGAGCCAGCAATCAAAAGTGTCTTGTTAGGTGGCAAATAACTTTCCAATTATTTTGTGTCCTACATTGTTTAGCGCTGGTGCAGAGTACGGCTGGAATATGCTATAAGGAAAGAAGGTTTTCACTCCTTCTCCCCTCTACGTTTACAGCAGTGTGACAAATCCAAGACAGAGACCTTGGAAGATGAGGAGATAGAGACATTTTACAAGATGCTGACTGAGCGGGAGGAGATAGACAAGATCTTCTCGGAATACTCCAGTGCAGAAGGGATCATGTCCCGGGACAACCTGCTGAGATTCCTCCGAGAAAAGCAGCGGGAGGAGGATGCGGTCCCCGAGTCTGCACTTTCCCTGATTGAGAGATATGAACCCAATGAAACAGGTAGGTTGGCAGCACCTTGTGTGGGTTAGAATCCAAAATGCTTACTCTGGGTAGAGAAATTCCCTGAACTATTTTGCTGCTGTTTCCTTCTGCAGCCTTGTGTGTCCTTATATTGTAGCAGATATCTCTGACGTATCAACGTTCCTGGAGAATGTTAGGCTATGTCTACACTGGCAAGTTAGTTCGAATTAAGGAGGCTTAATTCGAACTAACTAAAGCCATGACTACACTAGGCTTTAGTTAGTTTGAATTAAGGGCTTCCTTAATTCGAACTAATATGTTCAAATAGGGTATTCGAACTAAAGGGTTAATTTGAACTAACTAGTTTGAATTAACCAATGTGGCCATGTTAATTTGAACTAATTTCTTAGTTTGAACTAACCGGCCATTGAAATGAATGGGGATCGCTAATTCGAACTAAGCAAGTGCCATGAATGGTACTTGCTTAGTTCAAACTAAGTTTTCCTAATTCGAATTAAACTAATTTGAACTAACTAAAATTAGTTCGAATTAGTTAGTTCGAACTAACTAATTCAAACTAATTTTAGCAAGTGTCTTAGTGTCTCCGCAGGGATGGGTTGGGTACACTGGAAAGAGTCTTTTTTCTTGCATCTTTGCTCTGGTACATTTCCCTGCAGGAAAGTGGCTGACATGTAGAGTTTTAAAAGGACGCCATAATCCTTGTGGGGAAGCAACAGAGGGTTTATTTAATAATAACAGACATTTTTGTATAATAATTAACACTGCTGTAGCACCTTTCCTCTGATGATCTTCAAGCACTTTGCAAAGGCAGATAGGAATTGTCATTTTCCAGATGGGGAAACCGAGGCACAAAGAGTGAGGTTCACAATAGGATTTAGGCACCTAATGGCCACTTTAGGCACTTAAATCCTAGAATCAGGCCCCCGGGGATTCACAGAGCCTCTGCTTAATTGCCTCCAAACTGTGTAGGAACCAAAACTTGCTTAGATCCTAAACATTTGGAATAGACGTTCCCTAAGTGCCTATATTTCTGCCTCTGAGAACGTGCACTGCAGCCTCAACCCAGACATCTGATAGCGCATGACAGGAATATTAGTATAGAAGGTTACAGCTTGCTCAGGAAAGAGAGGCAGGAAGAAAAGGGAGAAGGGGTTGGCTTGTGTATCAAAGATGTATATCTGTGGACTGAAGTTGAGACATTTGATGAAAGTCTCTGGGTATGGATACAAGAGGAGACAGATTTGATAAAAGTCTCTTGGTGTGGATACAAGCAGTAAAAAGCAAGAGTGATGTCATGGTAGGGGTCTTCTGTAGACTGTAGAGTACCTCACCAGGAAGAAAACGTGGCTGAGGCTTCTTTTAAACAACTAACAAAATATTCAGAGCACAGGACTTGGTGGGGATGGGAGAGTGACTACCCAGCCATTTGTTGGGAAAATAACATGGCAGGACACAGATTATCCAACAAATTCTTGGAATACACTGAGACAATTTTATATTACAGAAAGTAGAGAAAGTGAGTAGATTCAGATTTGATTCTAACAGACAGGGAGGAACTGGACTTCAGTACCCAGGAAATAATGGAGCAAATAATCAAGCAATCAATTTCAAACACCTAGAAGATAATAAGAACGTAAGTAAGAGTCAATATGGATTTGTCAAGAACAAATCATGGCAGACCAAATGAATAGCTTTCTTTGACAAGGTACCGAGCGTTATGGATAGAGGGGAAGCGGTAGATGTGGTATATCTTGACGTTAGTAAGGCTTTTGGTACTCTCATACATGACCTCAGAAACAAAGTAGGGAACAGCGTAACTGGTGGAAAACACTTCCTGCAGAGAGCAGTTATCAGTAGTTATCAAGCTGGAAGGACATAGTAAGTGGAATCCCTCAGGCTATGTCTACACTGGCAAGTTAGTTCAAATAAAGGAAGCTTAATTTGAACTAACTTAAGCCTCGGCCACACTAGGCTTTCATTAGTTTGAATTAAGGGCTTCCTTAATTCGAACTAATAAATTCGCTTATACTTTTCAAACTAATGGTTAATTCGAACTAGTTAGTTGGAATTAAGTCAATGTGGCCATGTTAGTTCGAACTAACTGCTTAGTTCGAACTAACCGGCACATTGAGCTTAATGCAACTGACTAATTCGAACTAAGCAAGTGCCATGCATGTCACTTGCTTAGTTCGAACTAAAATTCCAGTGGGGCCATCCTAGTTCGAATAAGTTAATTCGAAGTAACTAAAATTAGTTCGAATTAGTTAGTTCGAATTAACTAATTCGAACTAACTTTGGTAAGTGTAGACATAGCCTCAGAGATTAGTCCTGGATCTGGTTCTGGTCAATAGTGTCATAAGTGATTCAGATAATGGCACAGAAAGCACACTTACAAGGTCTGTGGAGGATACCAAGCTGGGAGAGGCTGTAGTGCTTTGAAGGATAGAACTAAGGTTGAAAATAACCTGGACAAACTGGAGAAATGGTCTGAAGTAAATAAGATGAAATTCATTGACAAATGCAGAGTGCTCCAGTTAGGGAGGAACAATTAGTTGAACATATAAAATGGAAAATGACTGCCTAGGAAGGAGAATTGTGGAAAGAGATCTGGGGGTTATAGCAGGTCAGAAGCTACTAAAAAACCACTGTATCACTGTTGAAAAAACAGCAGACATTCTGGGATGTATTAGCTGGAGTGCTGTAAGCAAGACTCATTACTCTACTCCACGTTGATTATTATATCCAATTCGGGGCATCACATTTGAGGAAAGATGTGGACAAATTGGACAAAGTCTAGAGGAGAGCAACAAAAGTGATTAAAGTTTTAGAAAATATGACCTACGATGATAGCTTGAAAAAATTGATTTGTTTAGTCCGAGAGAAAAAGAGACTGGGAGGGCACATGATAACAGTTTTCAGGTACATAAAAGGTTGTTTCAAGAAGGAGGGTGAAAAATTGTCCCTCTTATCTTCTGAGGATAGGACAAGAAGCATAGGGTGTAAATTGCAGCAAGAGTGCCTTAGGCTGGACACTGGGTAAAACTTTCTTACTGTCAGGATGATTAAGCTCTGGAGCAAATTGCCTAGGGAGGTTGTGAAATCTCATCATTGGAGGTTTTTAAGAAGAGGTTACACAAACACCTGTCAGGGATGGTCTACTAGTTATTACATAGTTTTGTTCTGAGTGCAGGGTTCTGGACTAAATGACTTATCGGACTCCCTTTCAGTCCTACAATTCTATGCCTAGATCTCTGAGCAATGCATGAACTGGGAAAGATAGTGCTCCTCCACCTAACTCATATGTAGGGCCCTATCGGGTAAGCGGTCTTAGAAACTCGCCTACTAGATCAGGCCCCTACAGATGAACTTACACAAAACAAGGTAAGGTTCACTGGGACAAAGAGAGCAAGCACAAACCTGAGAATGACTCAGTAATGTGGCGGTTAGAACACTTCCTGAGAAGGTGAGCAACCTGGGATCCCTGCTCCTGGGGTTTTTATATTATTTATCCACAGTATTTCTTAATAATAGGGATTGTGAGGGGAGTGAAGGGGATATAAAGATGGATGTTCATTTTTGATGCTAGAAGCCCTGTCCGGCAGATGGGGCTATGAGAATTTCATCCAAACAACACTAATATCTTTAAGTCACTGGGCAGTCATCCGGGCCCTGCATGCAGGCATCTGTGGATACAGTTATTAATCCTTTCAGATTTACTTTGTTGTGATCCCCAAAAAGTACCTCTTTTAGGGTGACCAGGTAGCAAGTGTGAAAAATCAGGGCAGTGAGTGGTGAGAAATAGGCACTATATAAGACAAAACCCTAAATACAGGGACTGTCCCAATAAAATTGGGAAATCTGGCCACCCAACTTAATGCTGACTAGTAAGGGGGTGCAGAGGGGTTGCAGAAACCCCCTGGCTCTGGTATGTACATTCTCGTTCACCAAAGAAAGTCATGTAATGTCTCAAATCAAAGCCAGTATCACACCAGTCACCGAGACCATTGTGAAACACTCATACACATGTTGTGTAAAGGGTTATGTTGACACATATGGTTACTGAAAATTATGTCCAATGTCTAGGGACTAGCCGCCAGCAAAGGTAACAAACAGGGTTTCTGTCAGACAAGAAATGTTTGTCTGTCTGTTTAATGTATGGTTCACAGTGGGTGTCCTCCTACCAGTCCAAACTGCATGCTAATGAAGGACTGTGAAAACTTCACAGTAGGAAGAGGTGAACAGTGGGGGCTGAAGGGGGGGACTGTAAGTGGAATCACACATCAAAGGCTTGTTCTGATATATTTTGGGGGACAAAAGCCATCCTGTCATCCTTCACTTAGGACATACAGGGACAGCAAGTTTGCTTCATGAAAGAGGGGACTCACCCAGATTTGGGTGAAACCACTGAAGAGAATTTTGGATGAGATAAGTTTCTGTAGACAGGAGGTAACCCGTTAGTTAATTTCAGTCTCTAGAAAGTGTGAGTTCTGATTTTGTTTTATGTGCAACCATTTCCAATATTTTTTTTTAACTCATTATCATTGGAATGTTTGTATTTGAGAATGAACGTGTTCTTGTTTTCACTGTAAATGTATCTCAGTGCTGGGATGTTAAGGGAAGTGATGGTCCTGAGTTGACTTTCACAAGCTGGTATGTACCACTTCTTTTGGACCAGCGGGCCTAGCCGTTCTCTGGGGGGCTGGCTATAGGGACATTCTGAGGACTCGGAGGATGGTGTGTGCATCTAGCTAACCGGTTCAGAAACAATGGGGGCCTGGAAGGCAACACTGATGTAGTCAGAACTTGGTGGTATCAGGTATTTGACCCTCAGCAAGGCACAAAGAAGACTTCCCCACACTAAGGGTGATGGTGAGGGACCTCACAGCCCAGGATACACTTAGGGCTTTCACATTCTTTCAGTCCCAGGGAGTCATGTTTTGACAGCTGGTTTATATTTCTTTTATTTGGCAGTTAAGAAACAACAGATGATGACCAAAGATGGTTTCCTGATGTATTTGCTGTCTGCTGAGGGGAACATATTCAACTCCTCTCACAGTAAAGTTTACCAGGACATGACTCAGCCCCTCAGTCACTACTTGGTGTCATCTTCGCACAATACCTACCTCATGGAAGACCAGCTGAAAGGGCCCAGTAGCACAGAGGCTTACATCAGGTAAAGAGAGATCTCTCTGCACAGGTTGTACGCGGATACAGATGGCATTCCAGGCATACTTGACTCCGTTCCACCCCTTGTGTGAGCTGATCTGAACTTTATTGCTGATTGGTATGTCTGCCAGCGAGTGGCCAGGTGTAGGAATCCCCCCACTCCCTCATGATCCATAAGAAACAGCTCCAAACAGGTGAGCCAACAAGCAGATTCCCTGTAGCCAAGCCAGAAGACAGTACTCCCCACCATAAGTGTGCAATAACATAGCGTTGTTTGCATTTGTCTTCTAGTGCTGGGGACTCCAGCAGCCATTTCTCTGCATCCACGAGGGCTAGAAACATACTGTTTTTTGCAGTGAAAGATGAATTCTCAGGCAATAGCACCATTCCAGGAGGAAACTCCCCAAATCACATAAGTCATCATCAGGTTATGAGAGTCGATTACACCAAACAGGTGCTCTGCTTCCGTGATGATTTACCTCCCTGATGGGATTGTTGGGGAGCAGCAGTTATCTAGTCCAAAGCAATGGGAAGGGGGTAGACAACTTAGCTCAGTGAGTGTTGCTCGTATTGGTTATGGGAATGCATTTTGTACTATCAGGAAATTATTTCATCCTGTTTGCATTGTGGGTAAAGTTCCCAAGCCTTGCTGCCGTGCTTATAAGAGATGGATCATGTTAAGGGTAGGGGGAATTACTATAAACATGGCCTACTGTACATATATGCCTCTGCAGGGAAAAGTGGAAAGATCATCTTCAGAAGCTACAGTGACGAATACATAGACAAGAACCTAAATTTGAAGGCAGGGATTGACTGAATCAAACAATGCAGGGCAGGGGCTTTCTGAGTGAACATTCAAGGTGGATCATCTGTGGGGTAAACTTTCTAAAGGGGATTTAGTCACATGGCTCTGATTACATGACCGTGGAATTCACCCGGCTATGTCACTGAGCACAGCCTTGAAAATGCATCCCTAACTCTGATCTACATGAAGAATGCGCATGGTCTAGGGACCTCTCTGATAGTTGCAACTTCTAACGGCTTCTTTGATTCACTCTCTTTATACCTTGTCAATCTTTTTGGATCTGCGGCTCACCATCTCTGGGCTTCCCCAGTCTCCCTGTTTTTCAGATTTCCCCCTTATCTTCAGCTGCTCCAAGCTTTTCCCATCTCCCCTTGCCTCAAATTTCTTTTTGCATGTCTTAGTTTGCTCATCCGTTTCTCTGAGCTCCACTCCTTTCACTTGCTCTGTTGATCTCCACTCTCCTTGGTCCCATTGGTCTACTACAAGCTCCCCTTTCTTCACTTACTCTGAACCTTTCAAAACCACCCATCAGCCTTCAGCGTAGATTGAAATGTGTATCTATGATATCATCCTAGTTTGTCAGGGGGAAGAGGGGGAGAAAAACCCAAATGCCTCCATTCTTTGCTTCCAGAGCTCTGACCAAAGGCTGCCGCTGTGTGGAACTGGACTGCTGGGATGGTCCCAACTCAGAGCCTGTCATTTATCATGGCTATACACTCACCTCCAAGATCCTCTTCAGTGACGCCATAAAGGCCATCAAGAACTATGCTTTCAAAGTAAGTCCGTACAGTGTGCGGAGGCGGTCAAAAAAGCAAACAGGATGTTAGGGATCATTAAAAAGGGGATAGAAAATAAGACTGCAAATGTATTATTGCCCTTATATAAATCCATGGTACGCCCACATCTCGAATACTGTGTACAGATGTGGTCTCCTCATCTCAAAAAAGATATTCTAGCACTAGAAAAGGTTCAGAAAAGGGCAACTAAAATGATTAGGGGTTTGGAGAGTGCCTCGTATGAGGAACGATTGAAAAGGCTGGGCCTCTTCAGCTTGGAAAAGAGGAGACTGAGGGGGGACATGATAGAAGTATATAAAATTATGACTGATGTGGAAAAAGTGGACAAGGAAAAGTTGTTTAAATACTCCCATAATACAAGAACCAGGGGTCACCAAATGAAACTGATAGGTAGCAGGTTCAAAACAAATAAAAGGAAGTTCTTCTTCACACAACGCACAGTCAACTTGTGGAACTCCTTACCTGAGGAGGTTGTGAAGGCTGGGACTATAACAATATTTAAAAGGGAACTGGATAAGTTCATGGTGGCTAAGTCCATAAATGGCTATTAGCCAGAAAGGGGTTAAGAATAGTGTCCCTAGCCTCTGCTTATCGGAGGATGGAGATGGATGGCAGGAGAGTGATCACTTGATCATTGCCTGTTGGGTTCACTCCCTCGGGCACCTGGCACTGGCCACTGTCGGTAGACAGATACTGGGCTAGATGGACCTCTGGTCTGACCCAGTACGGCCTTTCTTATGTTCTTAAGAACAAAAGACCGGTGGTGCCCTACAACTTCATTTCTTTTCCCTGAGAACAAACAGGCAGTCAGCTTGCTCCAGCGAAATGCTCACCCTTCCTTGGTGTCTACAGCAGGAAACCTGTAGGCTCACATTTCTCACCGGTGCCTTCTTGGGGCTGCCATACCTGTACTTTGCCCTCTGCAGTGAGCAGAGGTTGTTGCAACTTCAGTTGCTGAATCTTCTGGGGCAGGTATTGTCTGTGCATTGCATAAGATGGGATCTGGACCCCTACAAAAATGAAGACATTAACCAGGAATTAGAACAATAGATGAGGCATGCAGGAAATGGGAAATGTAGGAAGTCACATGAACTCAGCGGTTCAGGTTTAGCTTGGCTTTGGTGTCTGATGACTCAGCCTCATTTTCCAGAGGTTTCAGAGAAATCCATGTGTGGGCCTTTAAGGAAGTGATGCACGATATTCTCTGTCCCTTCCTACTGGGAGTAAATCACAGGGTTTAGCCATCAGACCTAGGTGCCTTGCGTAGCAGCCCTGGGTTCGCATCCTCTATACCAACCCTGTTTGTCCAGATTCACTGGCTTGTTCCTTCTTCAGTTAACTTGTCTTTAGAGCCAACATCCAGTTTCCCCCAGGGCTTTAGGACACAGATGTCAGAAGCCTACACAGCAAGGAAATATCCAAGAGAGTACACAATGGGTAGAACTTAAAACCTGTTGGAGACATTATCAGGAAAGAAAGAAACAATTTGATGATATAGGCTCTGTCTAGCCCTCATCACACTGGCATTGGGGGCATCTCACAGGTATTAACGAACGTTATTGTCAGAACACCCCTTTGAGGCAAGGAAATATTATCCCCATTTTACAGATGGGGAACTGAGGCAGAGGGACAATTAAATGACCTGTTCAAGGTCTGTGGCACAGTTGAGGTGGAAATTCAGCCCCTGATTCCCAGTCTAGGGCCCTAGCCTCTATATTATGCTTCCTGGAAGGCTTCAGTAGATGACTGCCAAAAGACTGCTATAGTAAACTTCATGTGTATTTGATCTCTACTGTACTGCTGGGTTGCCACACTGGTTTCCAATGAAATGTGCCTTTTGAAAACTTGTAGCAGCACGTAGGTTTTGTAACACACAGATGGAAGAGATTGGCAAAAGTTAAACCATGTTGTATGTTGCTGTCTTACCACAGACCTCTCCGTATCCAGTGATCATTTCCCTGGAGAACCACTGTAGTCTGGAGCAGCAGAAGATGATGGCTCAGCACATGAAGGCGATCCTAGGGGACATGCTGCTTGTAATGCCAGTTGACGGATGTACCTCAGACTTCCCTTCGCCAGAGGTGAGTGGAACTACTTTGGTGTTTTTGTGTGTTGTTACACCACCGGCGCTCTGAACGAGTTTCGTAATATCGCTCACCGTGATAACGAGAGTCACCGAGTACCATTTGAAGACCAGCTCTGTGGAACTCAAGGAGTTTCTGGCCCACTCATCGAGGCCAGACAATGTCTTCAATCCTGTTTGCAGTTGCTTCCTCACAGGGCACCTCCAGTCAGCTGTGTGTTACAGGTCTGTTTTGTATATGCTCAGTTTACACAGACCTTGGGTCATACAATCTTCTGGGGTCTCTGTCCTCTTGAGGCTAGAATTAGCTTAATTAGTTTTAGTGCCTATGAGGAACATTGGCTCCTTCACTAGGGTCTACACTAGAAAAGCTAAGGCGGCTCTGTTAAGTCGACTTAGAGAGTCTACACTAGACTCTTAGGTCGACTGCCTGCGTCCACACATGCAGGTTAGGTCGACGGAGAGTTGTGGCTCCCCAGGACAAGGGGAACCCGGCTCCCCGGCAAGCAGGGAGCCATGGCTCCCCCCAGGGTCAAGGGAACTGTGGCTCCCCCCAGGGTCAAGGGAGCCGTGGCTCCCCCCGGGGACAAGGGAGCTGCGGCTCCCTGGCAGAATGGAGTCACGGCTCCCCGGGACAAGGGAGCCGTGCGCAGCTCCTGGGGAGAAGGGAGCCGCACAGGGCTCCCTGGCCAGAGCTCCAACCTCAAGGAATCCCCTGCCGCTCCGGGGCTACAGCTGTGTGGCTGGAGCCCCGGGTTGGTGGGGGAATCCCTCATTACTGGCGCCCTGGCCGGGGCGGTGGGGGAATTCCTCGCCGCTGGTGCGCTGGGTGGGGAGACTGGCGCGGCTCCCTTGTCTCCGGGAGCTGCAGCTCCCTTCTCCCCAGCCCATCCCTTGGCCAATTAGGTCGACTTAGGGATACTCCCCATCCACACTGGCTTAAGTCAACTTAAAAGGTCGACTTAAGTGTTAAGTCGACCTTCAGAGGTGGTGTTACTAAGTCGACTTAAGCTTTTATTAAGTCAACTTAAGGAAGCGCTGAAGTCGACTTAATAAAAAACCAGTATGGATGTGGAGTACTGTAGGTTGACTTAAGCGTCCTTAAATTGACCTAAGCTGCCAGTGTAGACGCACCCCTTAAGAGTAGTGGCTGGGGGAGTTGTCCCTATGGTTTTGGAAAGGTGGAATTGACCACCGCTTGTTTATAAAAGAAAGGAGCAGCGCGGCTCTGTACGGAAAGAACATAAGAAAACTCGCAGTGGCTTGCTTCACCACTGCCCTTTGGACCCTTAGAAGCTACTCTATGAGGATTCAGGCCCGTTCCCAGAGAGCAGACAGAGTAGCTGAATCAGCCATGATCATTGATTTCCCCTGACCTTCCCTGTCCCAAAAGACATGGGGAAAATCAGTGCAAGTCACTGCAAACCATATCATGTTGCAGACTCCTGTAGCACTGAGGGAAGTTCTGAGGGTGGTTGGGAGGGGGACAGAGAGTCTGGCTCTCACAGGGCCTGTGTCGTCAAGGACCTGTGAGGAGGCAGAAGCTGGGTGACAGTGCAGAGGGAAGGGACCATGCCTGGAGTCCCCTTGTCTGTGGCATGTGCCCAGACATCCTTGCAGAACGGGGCAGCCCATGACTGTGGGTAGATGACCCAGCGCCGCTGGAGCCCCAGAGTGGCAGGGAATCCCTCGCCACTGGTTCCCTGGCCGGGGCAGTGGGGGAATCCCTCGCCACTGGAGCCCTAAGGAACTAGGCTTATTTAGTCTACAGAAGAGAATACTGAGGGGAGATTTGATAGCAACCTTCAACTACTTGAAGGGGTGCTCCAAAGAGGAGGGAGCTAGGCTGTTCTCGAGGGTAACGGATGACAGAACAAGGAGCAATGGTTTCAAATTACAGCTGGGGAGGTCAAGGTTGGATATTAGGAAAAACTTTCTCACTAGGAGGGTGGTGAAGCATTGGAATGGGCTATCTAGGGAGGTGGTAGAATCTCCATCTTTGGAGATTTTTAAGGCTCGGTTAGACAAAACCCTGGCTGGGGTGATTTAGGGGGAGTGATCCTGCTTTTAGCAGGGGGTTGGACTAGATGACCTCATGAGGTCCCTTCCAACCCTATTATTCTATGATTTTGAATGCCACGTTAAACTATTATTTTTCCCAAAGCTTCACTGGCCAAGAAAACACTGGGAGGAGATTGTGGATGGAGAAAATCTGCTGGTCCGGGAGGGAGAGAGGGGAGGGGAAAAAGCAATTAGAATATTTTAGGAATTTGGTGTCTCTCATGTTCTGCTGTATTTTGAGGCATTGCTCTGCGTTAGTACAATGTGTAACAAAAGGGGGCCCTGTTCTTGGGTGATACCGAGGCATTGCTGTAATAAACAGGATTTATTATTAATAATAATAGCATCATTTCTCCACTAGGATCTTTGCAGTAGGGAAAAGAATTTCACTCCGTAGTTAAGGACTGATTGTGCCCTGGCTTGTCCAAGAGAAGGGCGCACACCAAGGGAGGGGGATTGAATAAGCTCTTACTGCACTAGACAGGCAGGCCCTTGAGAGACTGTGTTATGCTTCCCCCCACTTCCTGGCTTCCCGTTTGCCCTCACTGAAAAGTCCTGGAATCAGCCAACTGTTTTTCAAAGAGCTGTTAACTCTTTGTAGCCCAGTAAAATTATACATAAATATAAAAATCATTGAAAAATAAAACGGGAAATAAAACAAACGAACGAAAACCAAAGACACTTTGCAGATTTTAGTTGCCTTCTATCACCCTGATATGCACTCAGGCTACTCATCTAACAACCAGCCGCTCCTAAATTAGCATTGCTGAATTCAAGTCAATGGAACTATGCTCATTTACATCTGCTGATGGTCTGGTTTAGTCAGCTTTTAAAAAAAGGGAAAAAATAGTGGTATAAAAAGAACTCCTCATTTTTTCGTCCCCTAGACTATTCCTCCAGCTGGCTAACATGCATGCCTAGCAGAATCTTGTCTGAGGGCCAAATTGTTGACTGTTATAGAAAATACTTTCATATATCATTGATATATTTAAAAAAAACCTTCCGTGATTTTTCTGCTTCCCAGTAAAGTTGGCAAGAGGAAAGCGGGAGTGGGGCAGTGATTTTTTTAATTAGAAAAGGGGGTGTCCATTTAGTTTCTTAGTTTGGGATCCATCCCTAGCAAACAAGGGTATAAAGCCACGGCTCTTAGCTGGGGAGTGTTTGGGCCCCATGCTGGGCAAACGCAGAGTGAATGATGAGGTCAGACCCAGCCTCCAAGCTAGAGCCAAGCTGCAGGGCTGCTGGATGGCTTTGTAAGTCTGCAGCTCTAGCCTCTTTTCCCCTCTCAGGCTGGCCTGTGCAGGGATGTCACACAGACTGATTCCATGCACCTATGCAGCCGTTGGCCATACACCTCCCTGGGCAACCCCTCTGCATAGCTGAAGTGGTGCATGGACTTTTGCAGGCCCTCGGTAGTGCGGTTAATTGCCCTGATGCGAGTAGCCAATGAGATTACTCACGTGCAAAAGGACTACTTGCGTCTGTAAAAATCTGCGGGGTTAGATGCTACTAAATTAGATACACACACTGAACAGTGCCATACTAGTGTGAATCTAAACTGTGCCAACTTCCCTTTTCCAACAGTGCTGGGTATTTCTGTAAGTACTAAACCAGGGGTCTGCAACCTGCCTCGCCAGAGCCGCATGCGGATCTTTGGCTGCCCCCTTGCGGCTTTAGGCCTCCTCCCTTCCCCCCACCCTCCCACTGCTGAGGACCCTGTGGCAGGCACCCTGGCCCAGCCCCCAGCCCCCCCCCCCCCCTTCGCCCTCCCCCAACCAGGGGGCTACACCCACTGCGGCTCTCAAAACACTTAGCTATTGAAGGATTTCGTTACTAAACCCACCCAGCTACAGCACCCTGTAAGCTGTTTCTCCTCCTGTGCATTTTGTTTAAAGCCATGC
This sequence comes from Pelusios castaneus, assembly GCA_007922175.1. Classification (NCBI taxonomy): domain Eukaryota; kingdom Metazoa; phylum Chordata; order Testudines; family Pelomedusidae; genus Pelusios; species Pelusios castaneus. Next base: position 3,242,003 of record ML685847.1, on the reverse strand, counting down.
ATAGGCCAGCATGGCTGGCCACAGTGAGCCTGAGAGGAGAAAAGAGGCTAAAGCCTGCAGACTTACAAAGCCATCCAGCAGCCCTGCACCTTGGCTCTAGCTTGGAGGCTGGGTCTGACCTCTTCATTTACTCCTTTGGCCAGCATGGGGCCCAAACACTCCCCAGCTAAGAGCACCGGGCTTTATACAGCTGGACGGTTGATTTGCACTGCTGGGTACATGGTATGTCAGTTCCCATACCCAGGGGACAGGTGTAAAATGGGTCATCCCACCCCCACTCATTCACCCTCAGGGAAACATTTTTCTCCATGCAACCCTCTTGACCTGGAGGTTCCCATGGTAGGTTTGTCTCTCGTATTCTTTATCACTTTGCGTGTGACCTCCTGGGAGGACAACATCATGCTAGCTAGGAACAAAACCCAGTCGCTTCATTGCCATTCTGAAAGGCGCCTGGCTTTTTATTCTGCCCCCTCCCCCGTCTCCGAGAAAGCTCATTCGGGCGCTAAGTGGAAGAAATAATTAGATAGGAATGGAACAATAACTCATGGATGGGTGATTCTAACTAGAGTGCAGGCAGAAAATACATAGCCAGCCCGGCACTGGAATTGAAATAAAACATTGGTTTAAGTGGTTGGTGACTAGTTGGATGAATCGGATGGGTTAACTATTAAGGAGCCCTCTGAAACCTTTCCTGTTGCTGTGACCCTGATATACCCCTTCAGGCCTTTCCCCAGATATCCGCTCACCATGAGTATAGCATCTCCCTTGTCAGTGATTGCCTCCGATTCCATCACTTTATACCTTGGTGCGCCCAGAGTGTGGCTGCCCACCATCTCATGCTTAGAAAGACGTGACCGTGGCCCACATCATTTCAAACTCTCCATGAGTTGCAGCCCGGGCCAGAACAACTACACCATGATTGAACAGCCCCTTAGCCGCGCCCAGCTAGCATGGGCCAACCACAGGTTTTCAATTCCAGTGTAGACAAACCCTGAGAGACCTGGAACAAACCTGTGCCGTCCAGGCCCTTTGGAAGATACGTTGAGTCAGCAGCTCACCCAGGAAGCCTCTGCTATCAATGTTTCTTTTGAGCCCTGGGCTGAATTCAAAGCTGATCCCAGCAGTGTTCCTGGGAGAGGACTCTGCCTAACACAACTGCCTCCATGGATATAACGGAGTGCAAATGGCTCCCTATTGGTCTTTCTGGGGTGAGCGTAGCTCTAGTCCATCTACCTCCTCCCCCAGCTCCTATTCTGTGTCTAGAGATACCAGATAGCAAGTGTGAAAAATCAGGATGGGGTTAGGAGGGTAATAGGCGCCTGTATGAAGAAAAAGCCCTGAATATCAGAATTGTCCCTATAAAATCAGGACATCTGGTCACCCTGTCTGTGTCTTTTCCCATGCTTATTCCAATGTTGTAGTGAGCTGCCTTCAGAGCAACTCCTTTAGTTTCCCTTCTCTTTGCCTCTCTTAGAAATCTCACTGGAAAATGTCTTTCTTCTTCTCTTGCTGATGCCCCTTAGTTCCATCCTCTGCTCTTTCTCATTTAATTCCGTGGCTCATTTATTGCTAGTTTACCTTGCAAAGCAACTCTGGAGACAAATTTGCCTGAAAGACACTGTGCAGAAGAAGGGTGTAATAAGAATAAGAATCCATTTGTGTAATGGATCTTCAAAGCCCTTCACAAACATTATCTCAGCTCCCCTGTGAGATAGGTAGGGAAGTATCTTCATTCTACTGATAGGAGAAACTGGAAAAGATGCTGAGATCTCTCAGTTCTCACCTGAATCAAAGAGGGCTGAAGGTAGTCAGACTGTACCAGGATCAGGACCACAGAGAGGTTAAGTAACATGCCCAAAGCTGTGTACCAAGTCAGAGGCAGAATTGTGTGATTCTCTTTGGCCTGTGCTATATAAGAGCTCAGACCAGATGATCTAATGGTCTCTTCTGACCTTCACATCTGTGAAACTTTGCGTGATGCATTTGGAGTGGTTCTGTAATGATTTCTGAATGCTGTGTATCGACTGGGTTATTGGGATGTTTACTTTGTGCAGGGGCTGTTGGGGAAAAAGAAGCAGGAAGGGAAAGAATAGTCCTGAAGATAAGCCACTTCTGGAGAGTTCAGAGACAATGCCAGGATAGGAAAAGGCTGGGAACAAAGGAGGTGAGAAGAACCCTGGCAGATTTAAAAAGAAACATGTTGTCAAGGGGGTGTGTGGAGAGAAGTTTGGGGGTTTGTTTGAAGGGGGGAGGTCTGGAGAAGATAGGGCTCCTTAGGTTACCATTTGAGAATAATAATAATGCCACGGTCAGGGCAGGCTGCAAAAGGGACCCGATTCTCCCAGAACTGGTGGGTAACACAGAAGTTAGACTTCCTAGCCAGTTACAAACACTGCTTCTGATTCCCCACACTGATGATCAAGAGGCTAAAGCAAAAAATACACAGTGCTCTTCAGTGCATTTTGGTCTCTGGTTCCCAGTCAATAATTAGGTCCAACAAAGGGATAAGTTATTTAAAATTATTCCCTTTACTAAAATGTTCTCCTGACCCCACCGGGTCAGCCACATTGCCAGGTCAATATAAATGTGGATCTCATCCAAAATACCACACTTCCAGCCAATCCTTTAGTAACTAAAACTAAAGGTTTATTATAAAAGGAAAGAAAAAGAGGTACTAAATTGGTCAGAGCAATCAGATACATACAAACGACTTTAAAATACATCTGTGTCAGATTGTCAGTAATTGCAGACTCTCTGGTGTACATCCAACACCTGGATGGGTTTCCAGCCTTTTTTTCTCAGGTTCAGAGAACTGATCTATGGGTAGGAATCAGGCAAGAAGACACCATGGGATGGACCAGCTGCCTTTTATATCCCTTTGCCACGTGGCTTGTGGAAATTCAAAGAAACAAGATGGAATTCAGAGTCACGCGGGCAAGTCCTGATGACTATAAGGTGGAGCCCCTGGGTTCTTTGTATCTTTGAGTTCCATTAATAGGCCATTAAGCGAGTTTATTGCTGCTTCCATCCTGTCTGAGATTTTGCCTAGAAACACAGCACAAATTGAATTACAGATACATCAAACATATCCATCACTCTCAGTTCAAATATGGCACACACACATAGACAGTATCATCATACCTAGAAAATGATAACCTTTCTAAGGGCATCTGATATGGAGTATCCTGTACAATTTATTGTAATTTTGCAATATTGATATTAAACAATATTCTAAAACAGTGGTCCCCAACTGGTCGATCACGATCGACTCCTGAACAGCAGTTGCCATTAAAACCTAGAAGCAGTGCGCCATCTGTTGGCGGAAGACCACTGTTCTAAAAGGTCTTTCTACTCTAGACAGCAACACACCCTGAAACGCCCTCCCCTAGCGAGCGCTGGGATTAAAAAGGCAGCGTCACAGAGGTAAAGTACCAGTGGGGTGGAGAGATGATAAACTAATAACAGCACATAACTTTTATATACAGGACAGGTTGGTCCAGAAACTGCAGTGAAAGTTCTTGGACTAAAGAAGTGAGGTTCACCCCTGTGGAGGGTGCCGTAGGAGGGTTAAGAATCACCCTCTGTGAAGGCTTGAATGAGATGTAAGTGATGCCTCGGTTTCTGTGCAGGGATGAATTTCATCTGCAGAGTCTACACGGCATGGAAGGACAGAGCGTAGGAGGAGGACGCTGAAGTACTGCAGGAGGCATGGAGGGGAAAAGGGAGGGAAGGTCTATAGGGTGTCTAAAAAAAGAGGACAGTTTTCAACTGGGCCCTGAAGTGAATGCAGAGAAGTGAAAGGGAGACTCACCAGATCACCTGGGCTGCCCGCCTGCATACCACATCACCCAGCACCCAGCCACTCACCCCAACAACCAAAATTAGACTATAGCCTCACGGCTTGCAGGAGAGTGAACTGTTTTATGCCATTGACAAAGGTGAGGAGGGACCAGGGTGCACCAATGCCCCAGGCGCCTGGAATGGCAAGACATTAAGTAAGATTTCCCCAGATGAGGAGTGGTGTAGTGTGTTCCTGTCATGTGTCGCCTGTTAATTGGTACCCTCCTGCTAGCAGCTTTTGTGCAGGCTTTGCGTGCCAAGGGAGTTGTTCCAAAGTAAACCCAGTGTTTGTGGTCTCTTAAGAAGGAAAAAAAAAGCCTGGCTCCTTTCTCAGGTTCCAGTGGCACATGGCAGTTCGAGCCAGACTTTGCAATGAGACCAGTGAAATCTGCAGCTTGACTGAGTGATCGGTCAGGCTTCTTTCTCAGACAGCGTGCAATTCACTGTCAGCCACAAAGGGAGCGCGATGTGCTTTGAAAACCGCTTGATTGCTTTAAAAAGACCCTGGTTTACTACAGCCATCATTTAAGACCAGCCAGCACAGCACACAGACATATAGCAGAAGGACTGTTCAGCGGTTAAGACATTAGATGAGAACTTAGGAAACCCAGGTTTAATTCTTTGCTCCACCATAATCTTCCTGAGTGACCTTGGGCAAGGCACATTGGTGCCTTAGTTTCCCCTGCTGTAAAATGGGGATATAAATATTGCCCTGCCTCAGAGTGGGGTGGAGATAATAAATACATTAAAGAATGTGGATATTCAGGAACGGGGATGAGATAAGTCCATAGGAGAGTTAGAGGCTTGCAAACGAATGGGGAACGCACGTCACACACAACCAAAGCAAGCGTAGCGATTAATTCTGGGATCCTATTTTTCCTTGGGAAAATAAATAAAATGCTGTGCAACAAGGGTGGGATTTTCCAAAGACTCAGCACTGACCTAAGCGCTCAGACGGGAGTCAGTGTACATCTCCTGCTCTGTTCACTGGGAACAGAGGTGGGCCTTTGCTAACTCCTTTAAAATCCCAACCCACTGAGTAAAAAAGTCACAAGCCACAGAGTGCGTTACTAAAGTGTATGCATTGTACGGCCAGAAGGGACCATTTTGATCGTCTAGCTTCTCTCCAGCATACATAGGCCAGAGAATTTCACTCCTGCACCAGACCAAAACTTCTGTCTGAGCCTGGGCATCACTTTTAAGTAGATGTTCAGGCTTCGTTTTAAGACCTCAGGTGATAGAGACTATGCCACCTTCCTCAGTGAATAGTTCCAATGGTTTATTATCCTGACTGCTAAATGTTTGTGTCTTGTTTCTCGTCTAAATATATCTAGCGACAGCTTCCAACCCTAAAGAGTTCTCTAGTATCAGAAATCTCTTCCTCATGTCGGTACCTGTAGACTGTGGTCAAGTCACCTGGGACCCTCTCTTGAGTTGTGATAAGCCATGCAAGACAAAAATTGAACATCAGCTGGTGGCAATTGACGTTGCCATAGTGAAGTATGCTAATCTGTAGCAGCTGGGACGCGAGCACCTGATCTTTTTGTTTGACTTATAAAGAATCTCTCCCTGAGAGGTGCTTAAAACCCAGAGTTCTCTTGAGTGTGATGTGCATTGTGGTGGGTGCACAGAATATCTTCAGCCTGGGCCCTGAACATTGTCCAAGATACTGATCTCTGCGTATGATCAGGTGGAATAGTTCGGCCAGATGCATGTTGTCGCTTGTTGCTATACAGCACTTTTCAGCCATAGCTCTCAGGAGGTTTACAAAACTGGGTGAGTTTCCTTATCCACCTTTTACAGATGAAGAAATAGAAACAGAAGGAGGTCAAGTGATTTACCCAGGGTCACACAGATAGGCATTAACAGCAGGGCCATCCCTAGGGGGGAGCGGGGACCAGGGCCAATAGGCCTAGGTGGGGTCCCCAGCCCCCCATGCTGGTGGGGAGTGCAGGGTGGGGGTGGCCTGCTCCGCCCCTTAGGGACCCTGATCACCCCCCCAGGGAGTTAGTCCTGGACGCTGTGGCCACCCGCCATGCGGTGGGGAGCCGTGGACGTGGGCCGGGTGGCGGGGAACTGCCGCCGTGGCCCCGGCCCCGGGGAGCCGAAGCTGCGGCCCGAGGAGGTGGCGAGTCATCCCCGGCCCAGGCTGCCACTGTCCCAGCCACAGCCAGGACTCCAGGTGGCCACAGCTGGCCCAGAGGCTGGGAAACGTGCACCTGCCCCACCCCTGGGCCTGCCTGCTCCGCCCTGGGGGCGGGGAGCAGGGCCAGCCTAGGGGCCAGGGGAGGTGCTCCTGGCCCACCTTGCTGCCTTCGGCTTCCCGAAGGCAGCAGGGAGCAGGGGGAAGCGCGGCTGTGGGGGGCCCCCGGTGTGGACCCCGCACTGCCCCGCTGGGAGCGGGACAGCACGGGGCCCATGTTACCACAGGGCCCGGGGCAATCGCCCCGTTCGCCCCCCCCAAAGGACGGCCCTGAGTAACAGAGCCTGTAGTAGATCCTACCAGTCTTGACTCCCATTGGGCCACATTAGATTTTAAAAAATGTTGGGTACTTTTATGGCCTTTAATAGGACTTAGTTAGGTCTGGTAATTTCCCATGGGCCACATGGCATGTTTCAATGAGTGCGTTGATTATCTGGCGCATTCAGACAGGAACTTTCTCATATCTCCGGTTTCTGTAGATGGACTGGGAGGTTCTTGCCTTTCTTTGAAATCTCAGGAATTGGCCACTGCAGCAAGCACAGTACAACCTTGCTGCACTGGTGGCCTGTTCCATTAACTGGATTCCTTTGGATAATAACTGGTGAAGCTCAAATAGGCCTGCGTCTGCCAAGCATCCTTCTCTGATTTACGACGGATCAGCCAGATTCTGCTCTGACTTACATCCTGTTTGCCACATTCCTTTTGCAGCAATTAAAGGGGAAGATCCTTGTGAAGGGAAAGAAGTTGAACAGGCCGAAGGACACTGTCGGGATGAACAAGAACAGTAGCATAGAGGCCGAAGATGTCTCCGATGAGGATGAAGCAGCTGAAATGGAAGATGAGTCTGTGAAGAAGGAAGTAGAGCAGAAGAGGACAGTAAGTCAACGCTCTCACCAGATCACTGAATGGGGGGAATTATGTGGAAAGGGAAATGGCAGAAGCTGTTTGTCCAGGCTGCACAAGGCCTGGAAATATTATATTAGTACTTTATCCCATTGTACCTTTTATAGGGTTATGAACTAGACCCTTCTACACTGGGTTTTGAATACAGTTTAGGTCCAACGAACCCTCTTTCCAATATGGCATCAGATCCTCATCTGATATGAATTAGGCAGGGTCTACACGGCTGTGCTGGATCTATGTGATATATGCTAGTTACACAACGTAACATAACGAATGTATCTCATGTCAACTTATATTATCTTAGTACTTTATCCCATTGCATCAGAGCCTCATCTGATATGACTTAGGCATGGTCTACACGGCTGTGCTGGATCTATGTGATTTATGTTAGTTACACAACGTAACATAACGAATGTATCTCATGTCAACGTACTTATGCATTGCGGTGTCTTCACAACGCTATGTCAATGGGAGAGTGTTTCTTCTCGAAGCTGCCCTCCACCTTGTGGGGAGGTGGAGTAATTGCACTGGCAGGAAAGTGCTCTAAATGGGTCTACCCAGAGCTACTCAATCGACGCCATTTCACCAATGCCTAGCACTGCGGTCGTGTTGCTCCAACGCAGCTTGGCTAATTTCTGTCAACGGGCATGGTTTGATCTCTTCGGACTAGGCAGAGCCAAATTTTAAGAATCTGGGTCCTATCCTAGACTCCTAGACTCATACATAGCTTTAGCAAGCTCTCCCCTTACACAGTACACATATCTCATTGAAACATGTAGGTGCAGAATTTGGCCGTTTATCTTACACCACTGATCTTTCCTAGCCTTTGGGTGTGTGTGAGATCCCTGTGCACTATGGACCAGATTCACTATGGGTGTAAAAGAGCATAGCTCCACTGAAGTCAGTGATGATGAACATACTCTGAGGATTTGGTCCATCATTGTATGTGCTGCCCCTGGTTTTCAGAGGTTTTTATTTCCTGCCTGATCTGGAATCAAGCAGTTGTTTCACTGGGCATTGGTTATTTTTTTTCCCTCACCAGAGCTGCCAGCTCCTCTTAAATCCCTGAAGTAATTAAGGTGTCCATGCAGAGGCGTTGTTGCCATTGGGCTGGCAGGGCGTCGGCCCCGGGTAGAATAGCCTGAGCCCCGGATCTATTTTCCCCAGCAGGCAGAGGTTAAAGTAAGGGGGAACAGTTCCAGGGCTCCCAATTTTTAGGGGCTAGCGTTCCAGGGCCCCTAAAAATAGAAAACCCAGGCGGAACGCTGCGTTCCGCCCAGGGGCCCCAGCAAAGCCGCAGACTCCTGCTGCGGCCAGGCTGGGGAGATTCAAATCTCTCGCCCTAAGTGTGCTCAGACAGAGCGTGCCCAGGGCGGGAGCGGCTTGGCCCAGAAGCGGCTCTGCCAGCCGTCCCTGCAGCTCCGAGCCTCCAGCCAGGTAAGGGGGCTGGGAGGAGGAGGAGGCGGCGGGCAGTGGGGCCGGGAAAGGGACAGAGGAGCCGGGAAAGGAGCATGGGGGAGGGGGACAGAGGAGCCGGGAAAGGAGCACGGGGGAGGGGGACAGAGGAGCCGGGTAAGGAGCCCCAGGCCTGATCTGGCCACACTGGCTGCCCGTGATGGCGACGGCAGAGGGGCAGGATCAGGCCCAAGGGACCCGCATGCAGCGGCGGGAGCAGCGGGGAGAATCAGGCCCGAGGGGCCGGCGTGCAGCGCCAGAGGGGCAGGATCAGGCCCGAGGGGCCGGCGTGCGGCGGCAGAGGGGCAGGATCAGGCCCGAGGGGCCGGCGTGCGGTGGTGGCGGGAGCAGAGCGTGGCGGCCGGCAGCATGGCCTGATCCGGCTCCTCTGCCGGCTGTCCTGCTCCGCCGCCGCAGGCCGGTCCCGGGCCTTTGTATCAGGGGTTAAGGTAAGGGGGTAACGCGGAGACCGGGGGTGGGAATGGAGGGGTCCGGACTCGCGAGTCCATCGAGCA
>ML685847.1:3187986-3232987 GCA_007922175.1 Pelusios castaneus | reverse complement strand
TGTCTGTCCCTGGCCAGAACAAAGAGCTTCAAACTCCATTGAGCCAGAAATCCTGCCCTCTCCATTCCCATTCCCGGACTAGACCTTCTGGTGTGCATAGCTGGCCCCGGGACAGTCCATTTCTGTGACTCAGTGTAAAAGCCTAAGTACTGGGGTTGAGGATGAGCGCAAATAAAACGTCTTTGGGCCTGTGCTGCAGAGAGTCGTGTGCAGGGCTTCCCACCGGCACAATGGGACCGTCCATTATGCTGTGACACAGAGCATCAATGGCACCCGGCTGGGAAAACAGGGAGAGCTCACATGCACAGCTCAGGCCTCCCGCACTCGCAGCCTGCATACCAGGAGACTGAGCTGGGTAATAGCATGTAAGTGGGTGCCCCACCAATCCCACAGCCACCTTGAGTCTCTTCTTAACTAGAGGGGGTTTGCCTAGACCAGATGTGGAGCCAGCCTGTTAATGCAGCATGTAAAGCAATCTGTTCCGGGAGAGGAGGGGAAGCTGGGGACAGCTCAGCTGCAGAAAAGGTTCTGGGTGCTCAAAACAGGCCAACCATCTGTGAGTCTTGACTGCAAAGGGAATAGGAGTGAGGCTGTGGTATCCTTCCCTGGTGGTCACCAGGATGTGTACACTGCATAAGTTTGAGGGGGTGTGTGTGTAAGAAAGGCCAAACCTATTGCTTTCTTGTCTCCAGAGCACCAAATTAACGCTGGCCAAGGAGTTATCGGACATCGTCATCTACTGCAAGAGCGTCCACTTCCAGGGCTTTGACAACACCTGTGCCTTCTACGAGATGTCGTCCTTCAGCGAGAGCAAAGCTCAGAAACTGGCGCAAGAGTCTGGTACGTGCCTCCGGCCTTGTCAGTCCTCCCCTCTTTGTCAGTCATCCCCTCGTGTCAGTCTCCAAACAAATGCATTCAGTACTTGCTTCCTTCTCTAGTTTTAACATGTGAAGATCTGCTTTTAAAGGGGAGCCGTCGACAAAAAGAGGGTCCTCTCCTATCTGATTGGTAGCACCTTTTAGAGTATAAAAACAACTTAGTTCTGTCTCCTTAAATATAAATGGCAACTTCCTTCTCTCTCTCCCTCCCACAGCAATCATTAAATATTTTCATTAAGTATCTTCAAAGTATCAGATCTTCAAAGTATTGGACAAAGTGGGATTTTCTCCCACGAAAGCTCATGAGATAAATAACTTCGTTAGTCTTTAAAAGTGCCACTAGACTCCTTGTTCATTAAGTATTTCTGATGCTTTCAATGTTGCCTCCTGGATTTCTTGATCTTATTAATCCACAACTGGTGCCTAGAGGGCATTTTACATTTCTTAAACATAGCAGTAAAAGTCTTCAGTAGATACTGTAATGTGCTGAATTTTGTGTGTGTGTGTGTGGGTATTGCTGTACTCTGCTGTATGGAATCATTTCAGCTATGTCTTGTATCTGGGTTTCAAAGGCCGTACACTCAGGCACCCATTGCAAAGTACCATTTAGCAGAAGCAGAAAGGGCCTGTTCCTTTAGGGGAAGAGTCTCTTGGCTCTATCCCTTTGTCCTTGTGAAGTAGTGAGTATACAGCATTGTCGCCATTGGGTGCAACACAGTAACACACAAGAAGCTTTGGGGTGGCCACAGAATTTATAATAATATTCTTGCTCTGAACCATAGAACGTCCTGCTCCATTAATCTCCCTTGTGCACTGAGCAGCAGCAAGAATGGTATCTTTATGGCCTATGCTCTTCAAGCTGTTTTGATTGGACACATAGGTCACATGGTCTGTTTCTGTTGCCTAACTGGAGGGGTTTACCTCTCAGAATCAAGATTCTTGTGTGAACAGCCACTTGCTTTCCATGAATATTCTGCATTAGCCACTTAACATCAACTGTTTCCTGCCAGTTAAATCATCCGCAATAGTATTCGCAAGTGGAGGCCTCAACACAATCTGAGCAAACTCACTGAAAAATTCTAATACTTACTCTGCTCTGGTGACCAGCAGTGGGGACTCAGGGTGGGAACTGCCTGAAAAGTTTCTGCTGGTTCGTGTGGGGGTTCAGGTTCCTTCGAACTGGTCTATACTGCAGAGTTAGGTCAATATAAGCCATATTATATCAGCCAGGTGATGTCAGTAACTACACTACGGCCTTACTCCCGCTGGTGGAAGTGCCCTACTGCGGTGATATTGTAACTCCACCGCCACAAGCTGTGTAGGAGTTATATCAATGTAGTTAGGGCACGCAGTGTCCATGTTGACATGGAGTCACTTACCCTGCTGCTGGCTGTCATTCTCGTCGATTTCACAGCTCCCATAGGGCTCACCCGTGGAGCTGTAACAAGAAGAGTCCTGGGGCACCTTAAAGACTAACAAATTTCTTCGGCCATAAGCTATTCTGGGCTCCAACCCACTTTGTCAGACGCATGAAGTGGAAACTATGGTTGCAAGGTATATATACACATGCCAGGGTGGAGGAGGGCCAGTGTTAGCTGATGTGAATGGGCCTCATCTAACAGAACTGACTTTGGTAACCCTTGCTGTCCTTCCCCCTGGCATGTGTGTATATATACCTCCCACCTGGAGTTTCCACTTCATGCATCTGATGAAGTGGGTTTGAGCCCACGAAAGCTTATGCCCGAAGAAATTTGTTAGTCTTTAAGTTGGCACAGGACTCTCGTATTTTTTTTTTTGCTGTGCAGACTAACACAGCTACCCCTCTGGATATTGTCACCTTGGAGCTGTGAAATTGACAAGAAATGCTGGTAGACTCCATCCTGTGAACTCTGTACCAGGCTCACAGCTCCGGTTGTCACACTGCGGTGGGTGGAAGATTCCAATGGGAGGCCGGTTGTCACCCAAACTCTTTGCTCCCCTCTGTCAGCCTGGCTACCACCTGGGCTCCCACAGAAGTATTACCCGCACAGTTAAAACACGAGCTAAGCAGGCAGGTAGAGGAGCATCATTAAAGAGAGAATGAACCAGCACAGAGCACTCAAGAGGGATTCGGTATCTTTTTTCCTAGGAACCAGTTTTATTCATCACAATATCAGACATTTGAGCCGGTGCTATCCTGCTGGCTGGAGGACGGATTCTTCCAACTATAGCCCGGTTGACTTGTGGAACGTCGGCTGTCAGATCGGTAAGTGCAATTAACAGCTGCCAGATTGCAAATTAGACTCAGGTCAGTCAGACCTGTATGTTAGTATCTGCTTTACCTGTGTGTGATCCCAGGCCCTGAAGGGGGCTGAACACTAAATGGACACGGAGACTGATCAGCCCTCTAATCCAGCACACTGATGGGGAAGATGATTTATAGATCTTTCTGTGATGCTCGGTACTCTTGTTAACAGAGCATGTCACACGCTCATGAATGTTTGCTCACCAATGCTATACCGTGCTATACTGTACTGTTACGCTGCGCTGTGCTGGGCAGATTCACAACTTGTTTGTTCTCTGTGGGATCATGAGCTCTTGTTATCCCTGTTTAATACATGGAGGAACGGAGAGACATCAGACACTTGCCCAAGTTTATGCCAAAAACCTGTGGCCAGGCAGGCATGACCTTACACCTGAATCCCAGTGGGGTGCTGTAATTACAAGTCTCCATAGTTCCTCATTTTCTGCAGCTGCTTCTTGCATTCAGAGTGGAAAGCATGCAATATAATTGGGCATGTTCCAAACGTAATTCCTAGAGCAGCGTTTCTCAGCAACCAGTCTCTGGACTTGTCCCGGCTCCTGGGATCTCCCTGACACTATTTTTATCAGTGATGGCATAGAGAGTACACATTTAAAGTTTGCCGATGATACCAAGCTAGGAGAGGTTGCGAGTGCTTTGGAGGATAAGATCACAATTCAAAATGATTTGGACAAACGGGTGAAATTGTCTGGGGTAAATAGAATGAAATTCAATAAAGAAAAGTGCAAAGTACTCCATTTAGGAAAGAACAATCCATTGCACACGTAGAAAATGGGCACTGACTGACTAGGAAGGATTACTGCAGAAAGGGATCTGGGTGTCCTAGTGGACCACGAGCTAAATATGAGTCAACAGTGTAACACTGTTGCAAAAAAAGCAAACACTATTCTGGGATATATGAACAGGAGTATTGTAAGACAGACATGAGAAGTAATTCTTCTGTTCTACTCCGCGCTGATTAGGCTTCAACTGGAGTATTATGTCTAGTTCTGGGCGACTCATTTCAGGAAAGATGTGGGCAAATTGGAGAAAGTTCAGAGAAGCGCAACAAGAATGATTAAAGGTCTGGAACACTTATGAGGGAAGATTGAAGGAACTGGGTTTGTTTAGTCTGGGAAAGAGGAGACTGAGAGGGGGCATAACAGTTTTCAAATATCTAAAAGGTTGTTACAAGGAGAGAAAAAAATTTTTTTTTTCCTTAACCGTGGATGATAGGACAAGAAGCAATGGGCTTAAATTATGGCAAGGGAGATTTAGGTTGGGCATTAGGGTGATTAACCACTGGAATAAGTTGCCTAGGGAGGTTGTGGAATCTTCATCATTGGAGGTTTCTAAGAACAGGTCAGACAAACACCTGTCAGGGATGGTTTAAGGAGACTGGACTCGATGACTTCTCATGGTTCTAGTTTCTATGGGTATGTCTACACTAGCAATTTAGGTTGACTTAAGGACCCTTAAGTGGACCTAAATTACTCCATGCCTACACCTGACTTTCATTAAGTCGACTTAAGAAATTCCTTAAGTTGACTTAATAACAACCTCCCATTAAGTTGACTTAAGGACGGTGTGGACGGGAAGTAACCCTTAAGTTAACTCTATTAAGTCAACTTAAGGCCAGTTAAGTTGACTTAACAAAGTGGACTAAGTTGACTTTCTTTAAGATTCTATGACACAGCCGGTCCCTGGTATCAAAAAGGCCGAGAGGGAAGGATCCCTGGTAGTGGAGTAGTAGAGTATGGCAGCATAAGAAGGAAGAACAGCTGAATAAATAAACAGGTTGCTTAGCTCTCTGTCTGTGTCTTAGATGGCAAGGTCCTGGATCCAGGCATAACAGTTCTAACACAAAGTTGCAAGCTTTTTCAATTCCTGGAACACTGAGGCTTTGAAAGTTTCAAAAGTGTATTGTGAAAACAAGAGAGCTGTGAAGATACTCATGAAATAAAGTATTTTTGCCCATTCCACACCACCACTGGAGGAAGAATGGTCCAGTGGTTAGCAAATGAGCTTGAACGTCTGGCATTTCGGGTTCTCTTTCTGACTGCTGCTGTGACATTGGAGAATTCACTGAGACCAGCATTGTTAAATTAGGGTGCAGAAAATTAGGTGCCTACATCCATATTTGGGCAGCCATGTACCTAGGCGGATTTTCAGAGGTGCTGAGCACCCCTGCAACTCTCCTTAAAACCACTGTGTTACATTTATTTATGTTTTATTTGTCTGTGAAAGAAATAGAAGAGTGAATTTGTGCCTTTAATTTTTGTAGGGCACTTAGGACTCAGTGGTCCAGGTGGAAAACCCCACTACAGTGTGGTGGAGAGGAGTGTTAACATGATGTATAAACAGGAATATCGAGTAGAAGTAGGGACGTGATATTAGCTTTGTATGCGGCATTTGTGAAACCACTCCTGGAGATGGTTCTGTGTCCATACTTTTAAAAAAGATGTTGGTACACAGGAAAGGGGCTCAGAAACAAGCCAACAATGATTGGAGGTCTGGAAAACACACCTCATAGTGAGAGATTAGAGAAGCTCAATCTATTTAGTCTAGCCAAGAGCAAGGTAAGACGTTAAGACTTGATCAGTCTATAAAGCTCAGAACATCACAACAGAGTCCTGTGGCACTTTTAAAGACTTTAAAAGTGCCACAGGACTCTGTTGTCTTTCTACAATAGACTAACATGGCTACCCCTTTGGAATTTCAGAACATCACACTTACTCAGATCTGGGTCTAAGTATCTATGTGGAGATTTCTGAAAATAGGGAGCTTTTTTATGTAGCAGACAACATCATAAAAATCTCCAGTGGCTGGAAACTGAAGCTAGATAAGTTCAGACTGGAAGAAAAGTGCAGTTTCTAGTGAAGTTAATTAGCCATTGGAACAAGTTACCTAGGATGTGGTTGGGTTCTTAATCACCTGAGGCCTTTAAATCAGTACTGAGAGTCTTCTTGAGAGAGACGCAGCGGTTCAATCAGACGTTATAAGCTCAGTTCAGGAATCACTGGGGGAAATGCTCTGGCCTGTGTTACGCAGGAAGTCAGTCTTGATGATTTGGATGGTCCCTTTTGACGAAAATCTATGAAATTCTCAGGTGAAAAATGCTGTAGGAAGACAAGTTTATTGCTGTTGTGCTGCAAATCACAAAGGGAAATCTTTATATGCATAAAGGTAGCTGCATTGTGTGAAAAAATCACTATAAATCCATGTTTGTTGGCTTGAAGGTGAACTGTGGTTTTTGTTCCAGTTGCCTTGAATTTCCAGACCCCAGGCCTGGAAATGGATGTTTACCAGGGTCGATTTCAGGACAATGGCTTTTCTGGGTATGTCCTAAAGCCAAAATTCCTTCGGGACAAGCAATCCAAATTCAATCCAAAATCCATCACAGAAGGAGCCTGGTGGATACGGAAGAAACTCCAGATTAAAGTAAGAATTGGAATAGGAAAATCGTAATAGCAACACCAACTCCACATGCTTCTACAGGTCTAAAGTCAGCCAGCTCTACCCACGCTGAATGTACTTTCATGGCCCCGATTCACAAAGATTGAAACACTGGCTTAAATCCAGTTTTAGTCATTAATGCTGTTAATCACATGCATAAATCCCATTGACTTCTAGTCTGAATCAGGACCTTTGTGAGAACTTCACAAAGTAAGACCCCAGTCCAGCAAAGATTTATATATGTGTTTAACTTGATGCACAGTCAATGGGATTATTCAGTCTCCATAAGGTGAAAGATATACGTAAATCTTAGTAGGATTGGGGCCTATGGTATTATAAACTCTTGGAGCAGGGACTGTCTTGTTCTTTTGTGTTTGTACAGTGCCTAGCACAACAGGATCCTGACCCATGACAGCACCTCCCCAGCACTACCACAATTCAAATAATCAATTATAGTAATAATAACGCATTGAGGGGGTGGAGTCCAACTCCCAGAAAGCCCTTCCTCTTCATGGCTTCCCCTTCTTGGTTCAGTTAAAATGTATGAAAAGGGTAAAACAAGAGGGATCAGATTTCATTTTTTACTGTTGTAGTTACAAGCGTTTATTTGGCAAATATCCTTCACTATTGATTCAGGGAATAAATCGACCATCAGCTGGGGTCTCTTGGAATTCCTACTCCTTGCCCTTTGCCAGCCCAGTTGACCAAGAACATTGTGGTCTTTTCACACCTTCCCCTGAAGAATAAGATGTTAGAGTCAGGGTGCAGGTTTTGAAAGTCCCAGGATGTGACTTGCTATGTCAGATCCTATAGTCTTGAAGGATATGGCTGATCATCATATTTGGGGGCAGGAAGAAATTTTCCCCCAGGGCAGATTGGCAGAGTTGTTGCGTTGTTGTTTTTTTAACCTTCCTCTGCATTGTGGGGCAAGGGTCACTTGTTGGTGGATTCTCAGGTGGAATCTCTGTACCTTGAAGTCTTTAAATCATTATTTCACAACTTCAGTAACTCAGTCATAGATTAGGGGTCTATTACAGGAGTGGGTGGATAAGGTTCCGTGGCCTGCATTGTGCAGGAGCTCAGACTAGATGATCCTAATGGTCCCTTCTGACCTAAAAGTCTATGGCTATGTCTACACTTAGGAATTTAGGTCAACTTTACTAAGTCGACCTTATTAAGTCGACTTAGAGAGTCTACACAGGACTCTTAAGTCGACTTAAAGCTGGCCTTACTAAGTTGACTTAGAGAATCTACACTAGACTCTCTAAGTCGACTGGTTACGTGCAGGGGGAGGTGAGACCCCTTTCGAGCCTCAGCTCCCCAGGGTAGGAGGGGCTCGTCCCCGCACGGGGCTGGCTCTCCCTGAGACACCAAGCCCCCGAGCAGTCCTTCATCTCCCTTCTGGCCAACAGGTTTCCCTATCAGCTGGAGCGTGGACCCGGGCAGAAAGGAGCCGCAGGGCTCCCTTCTCCCCAGGACTGCTGGGGTCCTGGCCAGAAGGGAGCCCCGTGGTCCCTTCTCCCCGGACCTGAGCGGCCCCGGGGAGAAGGAAGCAGGGACGAACTGCTAACGGCTTCCTGGAGAGAAGGGAGCAGGGGCTCCCTTTTTCCCCTGTCCTAAGTCACCTTATCTTTTAAGTCAATTTAGGGTGTCCACACTGGCTTAAGTCGACTTATGAAGTTGACGTCAGCTTTAAATCGACTTAAATCTAGGTCTTATTAAGTCGACTTAAGCAGCAGCTTAAGATGACTGAAGGAAACTCCAATGTAGACACAGAGTAAATTAAGTCGGCTTAATTTACTAGTGTAGACGCACCCTATGGGTGCATCCACACTTACAAATTAAGTCCACTTAAACTTGCTTAAGTGGACTTAATTTAATCTGTGTCTACACTACATTTTCCTTAAATCAATTTAAGCAGCAGCTTAAGTCGACTTAAGGAAAATTAAAGTCGACTTTATAAAAACCTAGTATAAAGTCGACTTTACTGGCTAAATTGACTTTATTAAGTCGACTTAGCCAATATAGACGCAAATTAGCCCTAAATCGACTTCAAGTCGACTTAAAGGGCTCCCCCACTGCCCTCCCTGCCAGGGTGGCTGGCATAGGCAGAGCCTGGCTTGTCCCCCCACAGGGCAGGACATAGCCCTGCCCACCCTGCTCCTATGCCCTGCCAGTGTCCCTGTCCTACTCAGTCCCCATTGTACCCAGGTACAATGGGGCAAATGCTGAGCCCCCTGGCACTTGGCAAGGGGTGCCCCCCTGCCACTCTGGACCAGTCCCAGGTTCACCTAGCCCCTAGAAGTCGACTTAGGTGTCCAGTGTGGACGCTGTAGGTTGATTTGGCAGCGTCCCCTTTAAGTTGACTTAATTTTTGAGTATAGACATGCTAAGTCGACTTAGCAAAGTCGACTTATTTGGCCAAGTGTAGACATAGCCTATGAGTCTATTACCTTGAAAAAAGAGAGGGCAGTTTTGCAAATCAAGCCTCATCCCAAACGTGGGCTACTGACCTCTTTTTTTCATCTGCAGATCATCTCTGGCCAACAGCTGCCCAAGGTGAACAAATGCAAAAACTCCATTGTTGATCCGAGGGTGACGGTCGAGATCCATGGGGTCCTGCGGGACAACACCAAGAAACAAACCAAAGTCATTGAAAACAATGGTAAGAGGGATTTCTGCATTGCAGCTCAGCTTCATTTTTCATCAGAGATTTTATTTTCATCAGTGAGTTTATTTTCATCAGTGATTTAGAGGATGGCATAAAGAGTCCACTTAAAGTTTGCAGATGATACCAGGGGTTGCAAGGACTTTGGAGGATAGACTCACAATTGAAAATGATTTGGACAAACTGATGGAATGGTCTGAGGTAATTAGGATGAAATTCACTAAAGACAAATGCAAAGCACTCCACATAGGAAAGAACAATCCACTGCACATGTACAAAATGGGCAATGGCTGCCTAGGAACAGGGGCATTCTTAGTGATTCTGGGGTCCTGAGCAAAAGTCATGGCTGGGGTCCCCTCACACTTCTCCCCCACCCACCCACCCACCCACCCGGCCTTGCTGCTGCTTCACCAGCACCCTTCCCCCCGGCCTCATCGGGACCTCCGCCACCTTCCCCTGGTCCTTGCCGGGGCCCCCGACTGCCTCATTGCCAGGCCCCCTATTATCTCACTGGCCCTCCCTGGAGCGATGTTCCTCCTCCCCCAGGCTGGCCTTTCACCAGCCAGCCCAGCAACTCACGTCAGCCCTGTGCTTGGCCAGTCCAACCCAGGTGGAAATACGGGAAACAATTGTTCCACTTCCAAATTGGCACCTACACAACCCTAGGGTGAGGCGACTTTAATCATGATTCTAGGACCTACTTAGGCACCTGAAACCTCTACGTTTTTTTTTTTCTTTCAAAGTATTAATTAGAAATGTAGCTGACATGAGTACTGTACTTAATCCCTAAATAAAGAAAAAAATCCTCCAATTAAGCCATATGATAAATATTTGAAAATTTAGAACAATTAGGAGATAATAAAGCAAGAGATTCCCAATTCCAAATTTGATTAGCACATAATAACGACAAGACTGATTGAGGCCACTATAAATTAATTTTTTTTTTAAAGTTTAATGTTGTTGGTAACTACTTATGTGCATTACTTTTGGCCTTTCTCTAAATATAGAGAAGGGGAAACATCAGTTCTTCTTGAAGTTCATTTCACTTTGTGTCCCAATAGGTGCTCCAATGATTGAAATGCAAACGCTGCACAGGAATCCCGATCTAAGTCTAGAACTATTTTCAGTCAGATACATTGCCTTTTAAATACAATTTTGGAATCTTTTTTGTGGTCTATGGTTTTATAACTTTGGGGTTTTTTTGTTTTTTAAAAATAAGTCCTAGGTGCTGGAATTAAGAGTACTGGGAGAGCAGCACGCTCTGACTGGAAGTGGTTTCTATTATTTAGAGGGCCAGTATAATGGCTGCATAATCTCTAGATTATTCTTGGGCATGATATTTTTGAAGATCTTTCTATCATGAAAGGAATTTTCACATTATGTGCTGTAATTTGATCATTTTTCACCATTATCAGAAATGAGCTGTGTGACCTGGGCTTCCTGGGCTAACCACCTGAATATGCAAAGATCAGGGCAAGCTGCAAAAATGAGAACCAAACTCTCTAAACCCTGATGAGTGGCATTTAAGCCAGACTTCCAATCAGCAATCAACCATGCTTCTGATTCCCCACACTGGTTATCAAGAAGCATATCAAAATATAAGCAGCCCTCTTTTATTGCATTTCAGCTCCTGGTTCCTGAATAGCACATGGTCTCTTAAAGAGATAGGTTCTCCTGACCCCAGAGGGCCAGCCACATTATACAGAACAATATAGGTTTGGATCTTACCCAGAATGCCACGCTGCCAGCCAGTCCTTAAGTAACTAAAATTAAAGGTTTATTATAAAAGGAAAGAAACAAAATATGAGAGATGTTAAAGCAAATCACAAATGTACAAATGATTAAGAGTCCATGTAAAGCAAGTCCTTGGAAGAACTTGGAGTTTGCCAGCTTGTATAGATCCTCTGAGATGCACCCAGTACCAGGGTGGGCCTCAATCCTTTGTTCAATTGAAGATGAATAGATCCAGAGTTAGGTGCTGATTGAAGACAAAAATGGAGTTGGGAGCAGCTCCTTTTATCACCCCTGGCCTTCCCCCATGCTGTGTGGAGTTTTTTACAAATCAAAATGGAGCTGAGTCACTTTGGCAAATCCTAGTGGCTCAGCAGGTTTCTCCCTGGGCCCACTATACCTGTCAGCTTCCTTTATGGGCCATTAAGGAGCCAATGGCTGTAGATATACAGTTTGGGGTGTTTCCCAGAATCAGATAAGTTGAAACAGATATAACAAATATTTTCATAACTTCTAATAAGGATATGACAACTACATATAAACCATATAATCATTCCTAGCAAATCGTAACCTTTCTATTGGCACTAAACATGGCATATCTTGTATGAACTATTGCAGTTATGTAAATATTGATATGAAATACTATCATAAATCCTGACAGTGTCACAAGCTGAATTACAAGGGTAAGATGAACATTTACGACCATTTAAAAGTTGTCAGGGAGGAAAGTAGTAGAGAGAAAGTGTATGTGCATTATAATTAGCAAACGAGAGAGGGGGTGACATTAAAGATGGCTCAAATCTAGTGTGTAGCTATAAGGATTTAAGAGAGTAAACACCAAACTTGAATGAAATTCATGGAGTTTATGAGACTCTGGTAGACCTAACCAGTAACTTGAAGCTTCCAAAGCTGGGCTGGGCTGTCAGTGAGGGTAATTATCACCTAATTTAGACCTAAATGTGCCTGTGGGCTGCTATTGTTATTGGTGTCACAAAGAGATTGCTTCTGCCTTTTTATATGTCAATGTGAAGGGCAGGTGAAATCTGCACAATTCTAATGAGTGTTTGCCTTGTTGCATCCACAAACTGAATGCTTATTCTTTTCAAGATCAAAAGTGCTGTGAGTTTCCCAGCCCTGCAGGCACCCCCCATGCCCTGCCCCAGCGTGAGGCCCTGGGCAATGTCCCAGGCTGCCCCATAGTTAAGACTGCCTCTGCCTAGGAAGAAGTACTATGGAAAGGGATCTGGGTGCCATAGTGGACCTCAAGCTAAATATGAGTCAACAGTGTAACACTGTTGCAAAAAAAGCAAGCACCATTCTGGGATGTATTAACGGGAGTATTGTAAGTAAGACATGAGAAGTAATTCTTCACTCTACTTTGTACCAATTAAGCCTCCGCTGGAGTATTATGTCCAGTTCTGGGCACTTCATTTCAGCAAAGATGTGGAGAAATTGGAGAAAGTCCAGAAAAGAGCAACATGAATGATTAAAGGTTTGGAATACTTGAGTTATGAGGGAAGATTGAAAGAACTGGGTTTGTTTAGTCTGGAAAAGAGGAAACTGAGAGGGGGAAACTGAGGGGGAAACTGAGAGGGGACATGACAGCAGTTTTCAAGTACCTAAAAGGTTGTTACAAGGAGGATGGAGAAAAACTATTCTCCTTAACCGCCGATGATAGGACAAGAAGCAATGGGCTTAAATTACAGCAAGGGAGGTTTAGGTTGGACATTAGGAAAAAATTCCTAACTGTCAGGGTGATTAACCACTGGAATAAGTTGCCTCGGCAGCTTGTGGAATCTCCATCATTGGAAATTTTTAAGAACATGCTAGACAACCACCTATCAGGGATGGTTTAAGAGAGTACTTGATCCTGCCATGCGTGCAGGGGACAGGACTCAGTCTCTCATGGTCCCTTCCAGTTTCTATGATTCTGTGATTCTCGCTCCACCAGGACATCCCAAGGCCAGTCTGCCATGGTTTCACACTGTACACCAGCAATGGGATATAGCTCACATCCTTACCTGCTTTACTGTGATGATAGTTGCCAAAGTGCAGCCAAACTTGGCTTCCTTTAACTCATCCTGAGGTGCCCACTGGCAGGTACAACAGCTCATCATGGTACAGCTGCAGATCTGGGCCTGCTGCCCTGCCTAGGCTCCTGGTCGTGGAGGGTGGATCAGATCCTGAGCTCATTGACACTGGTGCAAATCCAGGATAACTCCATGGATTCATTTCCACTGGGCTCCGGCCTCAATAGCTTTCCAGAAGGAAAGAAATTCCCTCTGGAGGGATCAGCATGTCCTTTGCCAAGGAAATTGCTGTGCAGCCTGCCCTCAGACTGGAGAGGATTCATGAGAGATCACAGTTGTATGCCTCTGCCCTACCTGTGTCATCCTTCTTTCTTGCTCACTGACCTGCCTGCTGGGATCTGGCCGTAGAGAGTGCCCCAGGCACGTCTGGTGGGAATGATGTCACCCACTGAAATGGGCCATGCAGACTGAACTGCCCTCTTGATAGCTAGGGGCCTACGCATTTTGATGTGACAGGGTGGGGAAACTTTGTACCTGTCCTGTGGATAGAGGATTTAATTCCCCAAGCAAGCACAATTGGCACCTTTCGCTGATGCCAAATTCACACACATCATAGACACTGAGGAGGAAGAAAGAAAGTCTGTGTGGACTATGACTCTGGAGAGCTGGGCTCAATTCCTACTCTGCCACAAACTTCCTCTGTGACCTTGGGCAAATCGCTTATTCTCTTCTCCATGCAGTTCTCCTTCTGCAAAATGATTCTACTTCCCTCCTTGCAGGCTGTTGGTGAGGACAGGTCATGAGTAGCTGTGAGGCTTTCTGATGCTGCCATGATGAGGGTCTTATAAATACCTAGAGAGAAAAATAACTTTGATTCTTGCCTGTGAGACTGATCCAGGCAGTAGGTAGCTAACAGATCAACATTCACGTTACTCACAGAGACAGGAAAATATGCAGCTTCTAGCACACACAAAGACTACATTATTGTGTGGAAACAAAGCCAAGTGCATGTAAACACCATGCATATTTCCTCCATGGCTAAGGCTGTTTCCGTTTTCCTTCTGTCCGCCTTCATTCAGATTTCAGCTAGTAAACATGACCCTATTCCAAAAGTTCTCGGCTGTTTCCTTTCAGTCACATGCTCCTCGGTTTAGAACCATGAATGATTAAAGGTTTGGAATACTTGAGTTATGAGGGAAGATTGAAAGAACTGGGTTTGTTTAGTCTGGAAAAGAGGAAACTGAAAGGGGGAAACTGAGGGGGAAACTTAATTCCTTACTTAATTCTTCCTTACTTAATTGTGCACCAGGCATATAAAATCATGAGAGCCAAATCTACAGAGCTGCTGTGCACTGATAGCACTCACTCATATCAGGCAGGAATGTTTACAGAAGGGGAGACTTTTAAGCGAATGTTGCAAAATGGCATAGGAATTCCAAGTTTGAGCTGGAGACCTGAAACAAGGTACATTCACCAAGGGCTCTGTCCGGCAAGGGCCTGAGATCTAGATCCAAAGTAGTATTTAGACACCTAACTCCCCTCGGTATCCAAGTACCTCTGCGGACCTGAGCCTGAGTACTCCCAGCGTCAACGGAAGTCAGGAGTGTCTGTCACCTTGCAGGAACAAGTCCAAATCATGGAACAGAGTCAGGATTTCTGAGTGTTAGGCTACCAGGTAGGAGCCAGAGGGCACAATGTTAAGCTATTGCTATAAACAAGCAAAATCCCCAGTCACAAGAGCACAGATTTGGGGCTAATGTGGTCACATCAGCTCTGGAACAGTCAGTGATGCTCTTGTCATCCCATCCTTGTCTCAATGGACAGAACGCTGTAGATAAGACATGGTTAGGGCTGCTGTGACATCACGGAAAGGGATCTCCAGAAACAAGCAATGAAGGTATTTACATTCAACCCTGTCATTGGGAACAGTCAGAACATTTTGAGGCACTTGGGCTATGTCTACACTTGAAAAGTTAGGTCAGCTTTATGAAGTTGACTTAATAAGGTCCACTTTAAGTCGACTTAAAGTGGACCTTATTAAGTCGACTTAACAAAAGTCGACTTAACTTTTCAAGTGTAAATGTGGCCCCTTTTTGACCTTATTAAGTTGACTTAACATTTTAAGGCAACTTAATAAGATCCCCCACGGTGCTAATCCCCATCTACACTGGCTTAAGTCGGCTTAATAAAGTCGATTTAAGTGCTAGTTCGAATTAAAACTAAGTGTTATTAATTCAAACTAACTTTTCCTTAATTTGACTTAAGGAGCAGCTTAAGTTGATTTAAGAAAAGCCCAGTGTAGATGCGGAGTATTTTAAGTCGACTTAAGCCTCCTTAAGTCGACTTAATTTGTAAGTGTAGGCGCACCCTTGGAAGAGAGGAAGGTGATCAGGAACAGTCAGCATGGATTCACCAAGGACAAGTCATAGCTGACCAACTTGATTGCCTTCTATGATGAGATGACTTGCTCTGTGGATGTGGGAAAAGCGGTGGACATGATATACCTTGACTTTAGCAAGGCTTTTGATACAGTCTCCCACGGCGTTCTTATCAATAAGTTAAAGAAGCATGGGTTGGGTGAATGACCTATAAGGTGGATGGAAAGTTGGCTAGATCATCAGGCTCAATACCTAGTGATCAACAGCTTGATGTCTAGTTGGCAGCCAGTAGGAGAAAGCCCCAGGGGTCGATGCAGAGGCAAGTTTTGTTCAACTTCTTCATTAATGATCTGTAGGATGTGGCGGATTGCACTCTCAGCAAGTTTGGAGATAACACTCAGCTGGGGGGGAGGGTAGTTATGCTGGAGGGTAGGGATAGGATATAGAGTGACCTAAACAAATTGGAACACTGGGCCAAAAGAAACTTGATGAGGTTCAACAAGGACAAGTGCAGAGTCCTGCGTTTAGCATGGAAGAATCCCATTCACTGCTACAGACTGGGGAACTGATTGGCCAAGCAGCAGTTCAGCAGAAAAGGCCCTGGGGGTTACAGTGGACAAAAATCTGGAAATGAGTTAACAGTGTGTCCTTGCTGTCAAAAAAGCTAATGGCATATTGGGCTGCATTAGTAAGATGGAGAGAAGTGATTTTTCTCCTCTGTTTGGCATTGGTGAGGCTCCATCTGGTGTACTGTGTCCAGTTTTGGCCCCCTCCACGACAGAAAGGATGTGGAAAAATTGGAGAGAGTCCAGTGGGGGGCAAAAATATATAACTAGGAGGTTGGAGCACATGACTTATGAGGAGAGGCTGAGGGAACCAGGCTTGTTTAGTCTGTAGAAGAGAAGAATGAAAGGGGATTTGATGGCAGCCTTTAACTCCAGGGAGGATGGAGCTAGGCTCTTTCAATGATGGCAGATGAAAATACAAGGAACAAGGGTCTCAGTTTGCAGTGGATGGAGATCTAGGTTGTATATTAGGGAAAACATTTTCCCTAGGAGGGGGGTGAAGCACTGGAATGGATTACCTAGGGAGGTAGTGGAATCTCCACCCTTAGGATGCATCTACACTGGCAACTTAGGTCAACTTAAGGAGGCTTAAGTCGACCTAAACAAATCCGTGTCCACACTGGGCTTTTATTAAGTCGACTTAAGCGCTTCCTTAAGTCGACTTAATAACACCTCGTTTTAGGTTGACTTAAGCCTTAAGTCGACTCCTTAAGTTGACTTAAAGCCAGTGTGGACGGGGATTAGTGCCTAAATCGACCTTATTAAATCAGCTTACCTTTTCTAGTGCAGACATAGCCTTAGAGGTTTTTACGACCTGGCTTGACAAAGCCCTGGCTGGGGTGGTTATTTGGGGTCGGCCCTGCTTTGCGCAGCAGGTTAGACTAGATGACCTCCTGAGGTCCCTGCCCACCTTAATCTTCTAGGATACTATGATTCTAACATCCCAGGGAGTGGTTCTTAGATCAAAGGGTAGTGGAGCCAGGCCAAGCTTTCTGGAACAGACATACATCCGTTGCTGTTCCTCCCCCACGCCTATCTGGGAAGGAGATGCGTTACTTATCTGTGCAGCCTGTGGTGTGAAATCAGTGTTTCTTTTGAGATTGTATAGGAATCACCAGCTTAGTATTCCAGGGGGTAGTTTTCAAGGGTGTATAAGGCTTTTAGTTCCCATTAAGAGTCAGTAGGAGGTGGGACGTGTGTCTTTGCAAATCTCCTAATAGAGCTTATTTATTTACACTGATGTCAGCTCCCGGTTTTGCGGGTAGTCTTGCAACTGTGTAGTGTTTTCTGGGAAGTCCCAGCTCCTGGCAATGTGATTCCACAAGACTCTAAGCTTCCATTAATAAAGAGTAACTTTCTGAGCCCTCGTTGTCACAGGGAAAAGCTTGGAAAGATGACCCATGTAAAGGCTCAATCCAGGAAACAAAGAAAAAGCACCCCCCAACTTTATTATCTTTAAAAACGCTCCTGGTTTCTGAGGCAAGCGTCACGACTTTTTGGATCCTGACTCGTACTTTTAGAGCGGCTGAATGTGGCAATTACTGAAGGGGTTAAGAAGTGTGTTTGTTCAACTTAAATATCCAGTTGGTCTTTGATGAGCGTCAGACTGAAAATGGACTAACCACAAAGCTTCCCTTGTGACTAGTATGCCTAGCAAACCATTGTGTCTCTGCTGCCGACAGGATAATTTGGGCTCCATCTCCTGGGCCCTGCAGTTGACATTCAGGACCTTTCAGGTTTGAGTCCATTGTTTGCTTCGCTAGAGCAGGCTTCGCCCAGAACCACTGTCCTCTGAACAATCTGTATAGAGATCTGTTGAGTTTTAATCTTGTTTCTTGGGAGTAGTTTATTTAAACCATGTAAACAAACCCGGGGAAACTTCCATTTGCTTAGACGTTCTGAAATCTGATTAGCTTGTTTGTTCCTTGCCAGCCGCTCAGCTTTGATTTTTTTGTGGTTCTGATTATCTGCTTCCAAGATTGTCAGCAGCAATAGAAATGAGGCTGAACCAAATCCCAGACTTGAACAGGCACCAGTGCAGTTGGCGCCCGAATCTGATGTTCAGGTTCCAGCCTCTGCAGTATGGACAGGGTGCACACCCATTGAAAAGAGCAGATCTTTGTTTCAGGGTAGCTCCCTGGCGTTCGCCGAAACGCAATACTGCTCAGCGCCTCTCGGCCACAGATCTCAAAGTGCTTTACACACATGCGTGTGTCACCTGGTTATAGATGTGGAAACTGAGGTCCTGAGGGGTAAAGGGCTGGATTGTGCTTTTTGGCTTGGCCCTGACATAGGGCTGTATCCCGCCAGGAGGCAGCTGTCCCGCTAAGGCGCAATTCCCTCTCCGCTCCCCTCTAGCTTTGGGGGTATAATAACGAGCTGTTGACCCAAACCAGCAGCACATTTTGACATCCCTGCAGCTCAGCTGTGCTGGTTGGAGCTTTATAGGTGAAGCCAAAGTTCACTCCATTTGCTGTCCACTTGCTCCTGCAGTTGGGTAGCTGAAGTCTGAGTAGTGCATGCCGGGGTGTTTTTACTTCCCCTTAGTCCACAGCGCAGATGCATTGCCCAAGTCGCAAAGTAGCTTAAGCGATTCCAGGCCAGACAGTGAGTCCGCATCGGTGCTGGGAGCAAGCGTCAGACTCTCGGCCTGATACCCTATGCACTTGATCACACTCTGGCGCATCCAGACCGTCAGAAATGAGCAGGTGGGGCTGGGGCTCTCATGGGATGTCTCACCAGATCCCCAGACATGGCAGCTTTTGCTGAAGCTGCAAATATGACCAGAGCAGCCTGTGTTCTTTGTTTTGGCATTTCCTGGGTGCAGCCAGGGGCCTGATTCAAACAAATGGTAATGTTCACAGCCTGTGACCAAGCATTTTGGAACCTCCTCTAAGCTGTGATTTGAGTTTGATGCTGGGCGTGATCAGTAATCCAAAGGAGGGGGTGGCTGAGAAACTTGCCATTCTCTGGCATTTGAGGAAGTGGGACTTCACCCATGAAAGCTTGTGCGAAAAAGAAATTTATTAGTCTTTAAAAGTGCCACAGGACTCTTGGCTTGTTTTGCTGCTGAACATGCATTGTGAAGCACAGTTTGTGCTAGGTCAGATAGCGTAGGGAACTCTGGGCAAAAGAGGGATTGTTTCTCTTTCCCCTTAGGATTTATCTGTTGAATTCCTGGGGTTGATCTGGAGTACACTGTACATCACTGGACCCTGCAGATCTGTACTCACCTTGGTAACATAATAGACTGCAACACTTAACAGGAGTCAATGTTGTTTATTCTCCTTGGGAATTTACAGCCTCCGAGTCAGTTCTCCATGGAAGATCTTCTGTAGAGTCCCAATACTCCACAACCAGGAGAGAACCCCTGGGTCTTATGGTTGTAGAAGGGATTCTGTGAGCCAAAAGTATGGTTAGAAATGTCACAATAGAATGAAAACTTTTGTTTCAGTCAAATTAGTTCGTAGTTCACGCAGGTCCAGTGAGTTCATAGATTCTTAGGGTGGAATCTGGGCCTCACTGAAGTGAGTGGCCAAACACTTGTTGACTGCTGTGGGGCTGTGATGATATGCCTGAATTTTAAGGCCAGAATCGACCATTTGTGATCTCCTGCACAAGACGGGCAAGAGAATTTCACCCAGTGATTCATGAATGAAGCCTAATAACCCATGGCTGAGCTGGAGCACATCTCTGAGCAAGCTATCCCGTCGTGATTTAAACATTGCATGACTGTTTTTATTTTCTGTATTTCTTCTCCCTTGCTCAGGGTTTAACCCGAAGTGGGATGAAGAATTTGGATTCGACATTGACGTCCCTGACCTCGCCCTGGTCCGTTTTGTGGTGGAAGACTTCGATGCATCAACCAAAAATGACTTTATTGGACAGTACACCATCCCTTTTACCAGTCTAAAGCAAGGTAAGGGTTTGGTCTGCAGCAGCCCATGGTCAGAACAAACCACACTGGCTCAGCCTTTGAAAACAAGAAGTGCCCTAGACCAGAAAATCCAAATAGCCTGGATTTTCCCACACTAACAAATGTTACCTTGGAACCACTTGCTTGTTCACTGGCTGCATCTATTGTTTTCTGGGTCTTTGTTTGTTAGTATTGGGGCATCCTGGCCTCTAGAGACTTCCATGGTAGTCTTACCGGCCCAATATAACCCATTACATTGACCACTATGGACAGAGGGTGGTGTTTTGAAAAGCAGAGGAACAGACTGTAACAAAGACACTGGGAAAAGTCACACAGTGGTTTCATTCGCATGTGTGCAGCCGGAAAGAGGATGTGAGTTTGTGCGTACTCAGAAATAAAGCAGATTCACTTCAGCTTGCCTTGAGTTTCACATCTAGGCATGAGGAGCAAAGGGCCAGTGCTACAGGAAGCAGTGGTGTTAATTTGGAGGGGAGCACGCTTCCCTCGGGGTCAGTACGGGGCACTCTGCCGCTCTTCATGCCACCTTTGCAGGCGCAATGTGAAATCAGTGGCCTGAATGCTTATGGTCATGAGTGATCTGTTGTCAGCATGGTGGGATAAGATCCAGTTTCCTGGTCAAATTTGATGCCCATTGCATTCTTACCAGCGTAATCAGGGTTGGATAAACAGGTAAATCAGCTTCTCTTGTTATAGAGTAGTATTGATAGGGAAGCTGTGGTTAGGGCAAGGAGGATTCCCATGGCTTGTCTGATGCTGGGCAAGTCACTTAACCTTAATGTCTTCAATGAATGTCTAACCCTTGTTCAGGCTTTGAGATCCTCAGGTGGAAGGAGCTGTGGAAGTGTGTAAGGTATAATTATGGAACAATAATATATTACTCTACTGTACAATGCATTTCTGTGCTTGTTATATAGGGCCCTTAGTCAAAGGTCAGGGAAGGGGGAGACTAAGGCATAGGAAATGGAAGTTCCATGGGGCAGTCACTCGTTAGCACTGCAATAGAAAGAAATGCTCCTAGATGGCATATAAAAAGTAAGCTGCTCTCTTGCGTCTCTACATCCAATTCCATGCTGTTGCACATGAAACATTCAAAGTTGCAAACACATCGGCACTTGAAACTAAATGCTTGTCACGTCTATATATTTCCTCATTCCAGGCTACCGCCACATTCACCTTTTGACCAAGAATGGCGACCCATATCCATCAGCCATGCTTTTTGTGCACATCAGTATTCTGGACAATAATTAGAAACAGCAGAGGAAGAAGACCATCTTTCAAGAATCAGGGGACAATGCTACAGACTAAAAATTAACCTAAAGAGCAAAATCTGCCCTCATTCCTACCTATGCAATCCCCAATGCCTTCTTTGGCCTTGGAAGAGGTATAAATCAGTGTGACCTGAATCCCATGGTGCTAAAAATACCCTTTATTATGTACACAGCCTCCATGCGTTCTGTGGAAAATGTTCTGACATTGCTGTTGAGATTTTTTGCTAATAATATACAACTATTCAACACATTTTGATTTTTAATGAATTTGTCATTCTTATTATTTTTATTCCCATTTTTGTAGAGCAGTTTGGGGTTTTTACATGGATTTGAGATTTAGTTAAGGGTGTTGTGACTGAGCTGTGCTGGGCAGATGTGACGCCCCTGCATTCCTGTCATTGTAAAGATACACACTCAAACGTTGTATAAGCAATATATAGTGGGCAAATAATCCCTGATCCAAAGGCCAGTGAAGTCAGTCATATTCTTCAAAGGAAAGAAACAGTGGTAAGTGGAGGATTTTTTTTAACACAGGATGAAATCCATGTAAGCCCCCAGACTACCAGTTTCATAGAAGAAAGTGTAAGTGTATGGAAAGTTGTCTGAAAGTTATTTTTTAAAATACAATCTGTAAAACGTTTTCTGTATTTATGGAAAACATCTTTTTGGATAAGGAGAGGCTGAGGAAAAAGAGATAGTAGAATGAATAATTTTATATTTTATCTAATTATATTTTTCACTGGCTGGAAGTGAACATCATAACACAGCCAATATAGGTAGCGGTTCTCTGAAAACGAATGCGGTATTTATGTTGTAAGGTGTGTGGAGTCTTTTGTTCTTTCCAATAAACAGCTACAGTACTAGAGGAGTAATGAAATAAAATAATATATTTTCAAAATTGTCCTCACTTGTGTTACTGATCACAGTTCAGACTATTAAAAATGGAAGACTTCAAAAAATACCTGTTGTTCTTCATCATTTCTCCTTTTTCGTTACTTTTTGTAATGCACGCCACGTTACTTTTTGTAATGCACGCCTGTTTCATTGTTCATACCTAGTCAGTTTCACTTTGTTCTAATACATGACAGAGTAAGAGACGCAAAGCAGAAGGGTGACAGAAAGAGGGGAGTGTCTCTTTGAGTCATATTCCACTCACTCCCCACACTTTCTTGGCCCCAAATGCCCGAGATTAGTGACCTATAGGCTAAATCCTTCTACTCACTAGGGCTTCTGGTGGAAGATAATTTAACTGCACTATTTGCTAGCAGGTATGTTACACTTTCTTCGTTGTACGGCTGGTGAGGTAATCACGGACTGGTCAGTTATTGCTTGAGGCTTTGTGTATAAGCATTCAAAATACACAGCCAAACCATTTCTTTAAATTAGTTACTGGCAGCTAAAGGTGCACACGTGCTCGAAACAAACAGAGGTACAAGCAGATAAGGTGTAGTTAACAGACCCTACAAACTTAGTATATTGGCCCCAAATCTAATAGCTCTTTCTAGTATAAGGTTTCTGTGATAGCATGTACGCACGTATGTCGCTCTCCCTCAGCGGTGGGTGTCTGTGATAGCATGTACGCACGTATGTCGCTCTCCCTCAGCGGTGGGTGTCTGTGATAACATGTACGCACGTATGTCGCTCTCCCTCAGCGGTGGGTGTCTGTGATAACATGTACGCACGCTATGTCGCTCTCTCTCAGCGGTGGGTTTCCGTGATAGCATGTACGCACGTATGTCGCTCTCTCTCAGCGGTGGGTGTCTGTGATAACATGTACGCACGCTATGTCGCTCTCTCTCAGCGGTGGGTGTCTGTAATAGCGTGTACCCACGTATGTCGCTCTCTCTCAGCGGTGGGTGTCTGTGATAACATGTACGCATGCCATGTCGCTCTCTCTCAGCGGTGGGTGTCTGTGATAACGTGTACGCACGTATGTCGCTCTCTCTCAGCGGTGGCTGTCTGTAATAGCATGTACGCACGCTATGTCGCTGTCCCTCAGTGGTGGGTTTTGGGGTGGGTGACGCAGGCACCCTGTCGCCTGCGTCATCTACCCCAAAAGCCACATGTGTAGCGGGGAGGAGTTGGCCTTGGGGCTGGGACCATGGGGCGGGGGCAGGGCCTGGGGGGGAGGGGTGGTGGTGGCGAGGGTTCCGGGGCCACAAAGAGGAGACTGGGGGCCACTGGGGGGGAGTGGCACTGGGGAGCTGGGGCCGCAGAGAGGGAATGGGGGGGCTATAGGGGGCCCTCAATGGGCCTTTGCCTAGGACACCCAATTGCCTAAGGCTACCTCGGCTCTCCCTATTCAGGAGTACCCCAATCGCACACACTGCTTCCCCTAGCTTGATAAAAATGGCCCAGTTTACAGGCCCACCATTCACGTTTACACTGTCGCAGCACATGGGCCCACCGGGCGTCTCTTCTCAGAGTAGCTGCACAGCACCTTTCAGGTGTGGGCGGTGCTCTTAGCCCAGGAAAACGCCCCACGCTAGAGCATCATGTTACCGCACAGCTTTTTGTTTGGTGCTTACCAGGACTCCCAGTGGTGCGTGACGTTCCAAAGGAGCAGGGCGTGGAGCCAGGGGGTTTGTGACCCTCTTCGGACAGTCGCCCAGGTGGGCGGTGTTTACGAGTTGGGGAAAAGGAGCCTTGGGTCAGGAAAATAAATTGTGTGGCGACAAATACTCTGCTCCTCCTTGCCTGCTGAGCCTAGAGCTGGTGTACAGGCTTAGTCCCACTTTAGAGGCGGGGGGAGAGGGGGGGTAAGATTACATTCTGCACATCCCCCTCCCCGCCTTCATCGAGGTGGGCGTGTGGATTTGGCTTGGTTTCCCCTCACCCTTTGTCATGACAGGCGCAGCCGGGCTAACGTCGCTTGCGTGGCGGAGTGCCGCTCTCATTCGGCCCAGCTTCGCCAGGGCACCCGGGCCAAAATTGCTGCTCCAAGCAGCTGCGTAAAAGTCAGAGGGGTCCCAGGGCCTGTTTGGGGCAAATGCTCCCCATGCCCAAGCGAATAATGCCCCTGGTGGGGAGTCAGTAACGGCTTGGCATTGGGTCATGGTTGGTCACAGTGGTGACTTCGGATGGATGGACGGCCCGGGGGGGGGACGACAACCTTGTGCTGTCCCAGTTTTTTTCATCTATAACACAAGCCTCATGGGATTATTTTTGACCTCCTTTGTACTGTGCACTGTAGCATGACTGGGCAGGGCCTGTATTTATGCCTCTCCCCCCTCTCCCCCCCGGCAAATGCCCCTGGGCTGCAGTAACCCCTATGGAAACAAGCCTCTCCAAGGGGCTATGCATGTGCAGCAGATTTGTGGTACCTGGCCCCAGTGAATAATGTCCAGATGTGCCATTGGGGGGGGGGGGGCAGATGCCCAAGGGGGTCTAGACAGTGCAGTACTCAGCATCCTGCTGCCTAGGGGAATTCGCAGCCCTAAGTTAGGCATCCAGGCTCCCTATACAAGCCATGGGGATGGGGTGGAATGAGGGACTGGATCACAGATCCCAGCCTGCTGAGAGGCTCCATTCCTGACCTAATAATAATAATGAAGCTCGCTAATAGGAAATGCTGGGGAGAAGGAGGAATCTAACCCCCACCCCTCAAAGAGGGACCCCACTGGGCACTGAATGCCAGGCCAGATGGAGGTGTTTACTGCTGCCAGACCAGGCTAGCGCTTTATCAAGAAAAAAGCCATGGCGGGTACAGCAGTACACCCGTGCCCAACGTCCCACTGGTTGGTGCGCTCCGGATGTGGGAGACCCAAGGTCAGGTTCCCTTCTTTGTCTCACACCAAGCAAGATCTTGAACCCAGCTGAGTGCCCTGCCCACTGGGCTAGACACTCGGGCTTTGTGTACACACTGCTTAACAGCTTCGGCTGGCACGCTTGATCCCCTGCGACAGACAGCACAGCTGTGGTGCGTGGGGGGGGCTGCAATCCAGTACGTGTGCTCCGAGACTGCCTGGGAGCCCATCTACCAGACCACCACCCCGGGTGGGGCAAGCTGTGTGTGGGTGGAAGAGGGGAGTCTCGGTTATGAGTCCCACTGGGCACTGAGCTGCTGGGTGGTGCCAGGACTTGGCTGCTTTGCGCATGCCCATCGCTAGGTGCCACGGGGACTTTAATCCACAGACAGAGGGGCCACGGGGCCTTTAGCGACAGACACAGGTGCCACGGGGCCTTTATGGACAGACACAAGGGCCACGGGGCCTTTAGCGACAGACACAAGGGCCACGGGGATTTTATGTTCCAAAGGGGTAGCCGTGTTAGTCTATTGTAGAAAGACAACAGAGACGTGCCGCAAGACTCTGGGGATTTTATGGACAGACACAGGGGCCATGGGGGCCTTTATCGACAGACACAAGGGCCATGGGGACTTTATGGACAGACGCAAGGGACACGGGGCCTTTATGGACAGACACAGGGGCCACAGGACCTTTATCGACAGACACAGGGGCCACGGGGCCTTTATCGACAGACACAGGGGCCACGGGGACTTTGGACTTCAGCATCTCAGTGGTAGTTTAGTGAACGGATCCACCTTACTGTCCCTCCCTTTAGGTGCCTATGTCCCCCTCGTGATCAGAGCCCTCCGTGAAAAGGGCTGGCGTAGGTCTGTGCTACAGGCGGGCTCTGGATCCCAGCTTGGACAGACAGACTCGCACTACCTCGGCTAGAGCCAGTGTGCTAAAGGTGTGCAAGGCCATGGTGGGGGGGGAGGGGGGAAATGCACACTGCCCAGCCCCTGCTGGCATGAACGTGCACATGTGGTGCGTGTGTGTGTATGAATAAGGTCACGCTGGCAGGGGTGGAGCAGCGTGCTCTTCGAAATGGGGCCCCTGTCTGATAATGGACAGAACCCCAGCTGGTTTGTTTCAGTGCTGGAGGTGGGAGAAATCATCGCTGACAGGGACTGTCTGGTTTAAAACAGGCAAGTGGCCGCCCCCGGCTGAGAACGCTGCTGTAACTGCGCCCAGCAATGAAGACCCACCATAACTGAATTACCGATGTCATCCCCAAGTGGCGTACTGTGGGTTTCTGGCACCCAGAGGACAATACTTTCATTTGGGGGCCTCCTGTCAGCAGTAGAGCCCCACAGGGGGCCGTGAGTCTGTCCCGTTCACTGCTCTCTTCCACTCCCCCGCCACCATGGGGGTAGCAGGTGCAGAAGTGATGGGCAGTGAGACTTCCCCAGGCCGCCTGCTGGCGTGGTGTGTATGTGATGGGCTCGGATCCCCACAGATCCCTCGTTGAGCCCAGTGCAGGGGTGAAGGGCTGAGAGGACGCTTACACCCCCCCCATAGTGTCTGCCTGTGTACTACCAATAGCTGGGACCTATCAGATTTTGGCACCTAGGTCTGAACAGTCTCAAATTCTGATTGATCGGTCCCAGTTATTGGTACTGCACTTGGCACGGCCACAGGGCCCTGGCCACCTGCAATGGTGAGGGATGGCTTCTTCTCCGAGGGTCTGGTTGGCACTCCTGGGCATGGCCCCTTGGAGCCCCACTGCCCCATACGCCCATTGATAGCGCGGCTGATTCAGAACAACATTGACCTGAGGGAGGAAGGGGTGATCAGTGAAATCCCCTCCACACCCAGGCCGTCATGCCTAACCGTTGTCTTCCTATGGTGGAGGAAATGTCATCAAAGAGAAACACGTGGCTCCACATGAGGGCTGTGTTTGACCGGGTGAGGGAAAGAGAAAGGCAACGTAGCCCCATGTCCTGTCCTTTGGTCCACATGGCTCCTTGGTGAGAGACAGCTCTTTGGCAGTTGGTAGTCTCAGCACTTAAAAATACAGCCTCCATTAAGACTAAACTCACTGGTGCGTCTACACTTACAAATTAAGTTGATTTAAGTTTGCTTAAATCGACTTAATTTAATCTGTGTCTACACTACATTTTCCTTAAATTGATTTAAGCAGCAGCTTAAGTCGACTTAAGGAAAATTAAAGTCGACTTTACTGGCTAAGTCGACTTTATTAAGTCGATTTGGCCAGTGTGGCTACAGATTAGACCTAAGTCGACTTTAAGTTGACTAAAAGGGCTCCAGGGCTCCCCCACTGCCCTCCCTGCCACAGGCAGAGCCT
This sequence comes from Pelusios castaneus, assembly GCA_007922175.1. Taxonomy (NCBI): domain Eukaryota; kingdom Metazoa; phylum Chordata; order Testudines; family Pelomedusidae; genus Pelusios; species Pelusios castaneus. Next base: position 3,205,701 of record ML685847.1, on the reverse strand, counting down.
AGCATGCCTCCCCACAGGGCAGGACACAGCCCTGCCCACCCCGCTCCTATACCCTGCCCCTGTCCCTGTCCTGCTCAGCCCCCATTGTACCCAGGTACAATGGGGCAAATGCTGAGCCCCCCAGCACTTGGCAAGGGGTGCCCCCCCGCCCCCCGCCACCATGGACCAGTCCCAGGTCCACCTAGCCCCTAGAAGTCGACTTCGGCGTCCAGTGCGGATGCTCCAAGTCGATTTGGCACGGCCCCTTTAAGTCGACTTAATTTTTGAGTGTAGACATGCTAAGTCGACTTAACAAAGTCGACTTAGCAAAGTCAACCTATTTGGCCAAGTGTAGACATAGCCCCTGAGAGCAAAAACTCCTGTTGGGTATTGAATCGCCTGGGTTGCCATAGCAACCCAGCTCACTGGTTGCCATTGTAATAGGATTAGACCATTACCCAAACCAGTTTGTGCTGGCGTTAGTCATCTTCCGTCTACATTTGGGCAGGTGTTCCCAGTCTGTGTGCTCCAATACCTTTTTGGCTACAAAGACCCAACATAACATTTACTCCCACTATGCTAATGCAGACAATGAACCTGGTTGGCTTAGCTGGAGGAAGGAACGTGTTGCCCTGTGGCTTGTTCTTCTATGGCAGAGGGGGACATTGTAATTTTTAGGCTGGCACATGGTGCAACACGAGGCGCGGATGCTTCCCTCCTCAGGTGGGGGTAAGCTTTTAGCTAGGACATGGAGATTGCTGGAGCACCTCTCTGTTCTGCTCTGTGGCCAAAGTAACCTACATCTACTGCTGCAACCTTTGCCCCTGCGAATGTAAAAAGGAAAAGCAGAGCCACCCTCTGGAAATCATAACCAGCAATCCGTGGGGACTGCCGCACAAGGTCAGGGGGGTTGCAGCTCTGAGCACAGCCACCTGGAAGCTGCTGATTGCACTGGAGACCGCCCAGCTAAACCATCAGATGTTTGGGTACAAGCTAAAGAAGGCAAGGCTCTGTAGCTGGGGTTGTAACATTCATGGTCTGTGGACAAGGCACAGAGTGGGACCCAATACACACTCTGACCAATGGGCTTCAGAGCCCCCTTCTTTTCTTTATGGCTAGTCTCGGGGGGGTCCTGAAACTTTGTATTGCTGTGTCCGTGTGTCATTGTCAGGCAAAGGTTGAGGTTGGACCCGTCGAGAGACTTGGTGTAATCTCTGGCTCCAGGAGCTGGACAAATAGCCAGGCATGAACTCTGCTTGTGTTCTACAGGTTCTGTAGAGAAATGGGGGATGAAGCAACAATCCATCTGACGGTCAAGGAGCAGCGAGCTGCGGGGGGCTGGGGAGATGTTCAAGCAATGTCCTACTGCCCTAGGCTTGTTAAAGAACCTGTTGATTTTCTTAAGAAAAATGGCTTTAGACCAGGTATTTGCATGCTACCCCGTTCTGATTGGCAGCAGGTATTCATTCTCCCTCTTTCCAGTTCCCTTGTAGTATCACTGCGCCTCCCTTAATGCCTTTCAACAGCATTGCCGTGCATTGTTCAACAGCTGCTGGATTTCAGCCCGGTGGTGAGTGAAGTAATCGCTGGCTAATTGGAAAGGCGTTTTGTGAAGCTCTCTAGGAGGACAAGGGCTATATGAATGCAAGATCAACATCATTGGGAGCGCTGCAGAAAAGCGGACCACGATGTCAGACACTGCTGTGAAGCTGGGAGGTGTTATAAAAGTCTAGATGTGTGGCCACGAAGTACCAATTCTCTCAGCATTTGTGAACTACATAGAGATGAGACAACAGAGTCTTGTGGCACTTTTAAAGACTAACAGATTTATTAATCTGTTATATAATATAAATCTGTTAGTCTTTAAAAGTGCCACAAGACTCTGTTGTCTTTCTACAATAGACTAACACGGCTACCCCTTTGGAATTTGACTACATAGAGATGATTAATCCACTCACTCTACAAAGGAATAAGAGTACTATTTTTCCAGTGGCTAAAATCTCATTTTGATGTATTGTCTGGAAAATCTCCTACCAGCTCTGGAGTGCCAGCAGTAACACTTGAACTGGAATTTTCTCCTGGGTTAGAACAGCAAGAATGATAGCAACTTGTAGGGAAACAGATTCATCTCCCAAGTCCTACTGCACTTCTATCTCTCCTGACTCAACGGCATTATCTACTTAAGGTACATGTGCAAATCTTATAGGCCAGATTCCTGACACTTTATCAAGCAGCAATGTATAATTGCTTAAGTCTAAGGATGCGAAGGGCAACTCACACAAATGGGCAATGCATAGGAGATGAATACAGTTGGGTGTAGCTATCTAATTCCTTTTCAGGGTAGACATACACTGATTCATCATATGTGGTGTTCAGACTAGATACTATTATGCAATAAACATTGGATTATACAGGTGAGTGATTTGGGCCTATGTTTCAAATGCTTCCTTATTTATGCTTCAAGTAACTGTCCCTCCATCCTTGTTGCTATTACTTCTTTGTCCAGCTGAGGAAGCTCCTTATTTGCTGCTTGGTTAAATTGTCTCTAACTTTGGTTCTGAAATAGATTGTTCCGGGGAGTGCTCCATTCTCTTCCTCCTCCTCTGCTCAGTACATTGTTTAGATCTTGATCAAATTCCTACTGACTTTGGGCACTTTGCAGCAGACCTACTAATGTAGTTAAGTGCTGAAACTCAGTGGGCGTTGGGTACCAAACTCAGGTGCTTTCCTAAGGCCTATTTGTATTACCTATTTGTATTTGTAGTGTCTTAAATACCTTTGTAAATCTGGCCCTTAGTATTCAGGTCTCAGTGGTGCTGATTTGGGGGTCCAAAAAATGTGCCTGGATGGGATTTTAGACATGTTAAACTGCAAAGGCATGATATACACCATGGATATTAGAATGCATGGGATCTTCAAACAGCAAGAAGCCCCAGTTCTCGCAGATCTAAAGGAGAACTGCATTAGCAAAGAGTAAACAGCAGGCTACTGGGAGGAGACACGATCAGTTAGTGGTTTAGTCAGCCACATTTTCATCATTCTGATAATGCTAATAATTGGGATGGAAATGGGCAGTTACGATATACGGGAATGAAGCAGTGTTGGGAATCAAACAATTTCTCTTCTACCACGCCTTCCCCCCGACCAGAAGCAGGTCACCAAACCTCTGTGTCTCCATTAACATTGCTGGACGATGTATGTGTGGTGTACAGACCTGTCAGCTGGAATTGGACTGAGCCCCGCAGATGGCAGCACCTTTCTTCTGATGAGTGCTGGATTTAAACTACTGACCGAGAGCTGGAGGGGAAGGTCTTTCTTCTGTTGGTGGAGTTCCCATGAAAAGGATCAGGCTTTTGTTGAAATACCAAGAAGTTCTTGGCTTTCAGGCACTGAGAAACTTTTGTTTCCATAGACGCACAGACATGTAGAACTGGATGGACCCTTGGCTATGTCTACACTTGCACTTTTAAGTCGACTTAGTGTGTCTACACTTAAAATTAAAGTCGACTTAACGGGGAACTTACAAAGTCGACCTAGAGCGTCCACACTGGCTGCTCTAGGTCGACTTTGTGGGGCTAGGGGGACCTTGGGTAGGTCCACGGTGGCGGGGGGGGGCACCCCTTGTGTGCAATGGGGCAAAGAAGGACAGGGACCGTGGCAGGGCATGTGGGCAGGGTGTGACACTGGCTGGATTTAGGAAGCATTTATGATATTATTTTCAATGGATATCTCATAAATGCTCTATAATCCATAGGAACTATGTCATGTTTGGTATCAATAGAAAGGTAGTAATTTGCTGGGAATGATTATATAGTTTATGTCTAGGAATTCTATTTCGATTAGAAGTTAGAATTTGGTGTTATATCCATACTTTAACTTATGTTAAAACCATTGTGTCCTTAATGTTTAGGAATGTGCCAGGACAATGGTCCCAGGGAGTTACCTGATGAGCCATTAAAGACATAAGGAATACAACCATTGTGTCCTAATGGCTCATCAGGTAACTCCCTGGGACCATTGTCCTGGCACATTCCTAAACATTAAGGACACAATGGTTTTAACATAAGTTAAAGTATGGATATAACACCAAATTCTAACTTCTAATCGCAATAGAATTCCTAGACATAAACTTAGGTCGAGTAGAAAGGTGGTTTAATAAAGTCAACTTAATTTTCATTAAGTCGACTTTATTTTCCTTAAGTCGACTTAAACAAGCTGCTTAAGTCGACTTAAGCAAAGTGTAGTATAGACGCAGGGCCAAGTAAGTCGACTTAAGCCAAGCTTAAGTCGACTTAATTTACCAGTGTAGACGCAGCCCTTGTGAGGTCAGCTGGGCCAACCCCTTGTGCTGAGGTATATCCGAATATACTTTGACCATCCCTGAGTGATGCACATCTGACCTAAGTTTTTCCATTTAAAACTATAAATTTTTCGTCAAAAATGAATTTTCTTTTCATTTGTTTTCAGTGAACTGCCTTTGTTTGGGACCAATAACTACGGACATTTTCAACCAGCTCTAGTCCTCTTTCTCTAACAATCATAGGAGTCAGCCAATCACCTTCTTAATCAATAATTTGGAGCTTTTCTTGGGTGCTTGCTGCCACAAGCTAAACACACGAAAAGCTGAGGTAAGAGGTATTTGGTTAGAATATGGTAATATAATGAACAAGACGGTAGTTCTGTCTCCCTCTAGGGACTGGAACATGTAACAGTTGAGTATGTTACAGCTCCCAGGCAAACTAACCTTTTTGCTCAACGCATAGAGGCTTATGTGATGAGGGAGGCCTCAGGTATGAACCCCACCTGTGACCCAGCCAGGGAAATCTTTGCATAAAGGCAGCTCCTGGGGTGCTTTGATCAGCTCCTCAGAGGTGGTGCAAAAATGGTGAGTGAAAAAGTTTGGCATTATGCAGCAGGTTTGACAAGGGATCAAAAGTTTCCTTCTATCCTGTTATGGGCCTAGCTGTCATTCTTATTGACCGTAGCATTCAACGAGACAAAGTCAGCGAGGAGCTGTGACACCCATTCCCTTCCACATTTGACTGGAGTCCTGGCTAAGGAATTTGGACATACATTATGGAGGCGCTGCCTACTGTAGTTGCATCAGCAAAATTAGATTCCACCGTTTAAAAACAAGGCTGCTGGTTAGCCTCCAGTGAGTGCATTGTGGCGATTCACAGAAGGCACCCTAAAACAAATCTCCTCCCACAGCAATGAGGATCAGTTATGGGAGAAAGTCGAGTTGGCCTCATGCTCTGTAGCACCTTGCCATGGGGAGGAGGAAGGGACACTAATGACAAATGACCTCAGGTAATCACTCCCTAAACACACACATCCTGGAGGACTCAGACCCACCCCGAGTGCCTGTCTTTCCTCTTACAGCATGGTGATTTTTTGCATGCCATTAAAGTGTCATTGAATCAGATCATCAGAAGCAAGAAGTCTGCCAAACAATCAGTAAGGCCACTGGACAAGAAAGGTCCGAAAGGAACACTTCAGAAGGTGGGGCCATTGCAGAGAAGAAAAATGAATTCTTTGCATCAATCATCGCAGCAGAGGTTGTGGGGAGATTCCCACACCTGAGCCATTCTTTTTAGATGACAAATCTGAGGAACTGTCCCAGACTGATCTATCATTGGAGGAGGTTTTGAAACAGATTGATAAATTAAATTTTAATAAGCCACCAGCACTAGATGGTATTCACCCAAGCGTTCTGAAGGAACTTAGATGTGAAATTGCAGAGCTAACTGGGATGTGTAACCTATTGCTTAAATCAGCCTCTGGACCAGGCAACATGAGAATATTTAATGTAATGCCTATTTCTAAAAATGTCCATCAGTAATCCTAGCAATTACAGTTTGGGAACCCTAACTTCAGTACCAACGAAATTGGTTGAAACTACAGAAAAAAGAGAATGATCAGACACACTGATGAACACGATATGTTGGGGAAGAGTCAACATAGCTTTTGGAAAGGGAAATTGTGCCTCACCGATCAATTAGAATTTTGAGAGGGGCAACAAACGTGGACAAGGGTGATCCAGTGGATATACTGTACTTAGACTTTCAGAAAGCTTTTGGCAAAGTTCCTCACCAAAGGTCTGTAAGCAAAGTAAGCTATCATGGATGAAGAGGGAAGGTCCTTTCAAGGATCAGTTGTTGGTTAAAAGGTAGGAGACAGGAAATAAATGGTTAGTTTTCATGATGGGGAGAGGTGAACAGCATAGTTCGCCAAACACCTGTACTAAGACCAGCTTTTCAACAGATTCATAAATGATCTGTAAAAAAGGGTAAGCAGTGAGGTGACAAAGTCTGCAGGTGATAAAAAACTATTCAAGATAGTTAAGTCCAAAACTGACTGGGAAGAATTATAAAGGAATCTCAGGAAACTGGGTGCCTGGACAACAAAATGGCAGGTGAAATTCAATATTGATAAATGCAAAGTAATGGAAAACATAATGGAAAACAATCTCAGCTACACATACAAAGCAAAGAGGTCTAAATGAGCTCTTGCAACGCAAGAAAGAGATCTTGGAGTCACTGTGGATAATACTCTGAGAACGTCCACTCAATGTGCAGCAGCAGTCAAAAAAAGCTAACAGAATGTTAGGAACCATTACAAATGGGATAGATGAGAAGACAGAAAATATCATAATGTCACTATAGAAATCTGTGGTTTCCCATGCTTTCAATACTGCATGCAGGTTTGGTTGCCTCATCTCCAAAAAGATATATTAGAATTGGAATAAGTACAGCGAAAGGCTAACAAAAATTATTGGGACAGCTTTCTTCTGAAGAGAGATTAGAAGGACTGGGACTGATCATCTTCAAAAAGAGATGACTAGGAGGGGATTTGATAGAGGTTTATACAGTCATGAACGGTGTTGAACAAGTGAATGAGAAAGAACAATTTACCCCTTCATGCAACACAAAAACCAGGGATCACCCAATGAAATGATTAGACAGTAGGTTTAAAAACAAAAAGAAAGTACTTCTTCACACAACATACCACCAAGCTTTGGAATTCATTGCCAGGGGACGTCGTGAAAACCAAATGTAATTAGGTTAAAAAAAGAATTAAATAAGTTCATAATGGATAGGTGGCTACTGGGCAAGATGATCAGGGTGGTAACCCCATGCTGTGGATGTTCCTAAACCTCTGCCTGCGAGAAGCTAGGACTGGATGATGGATGGGATGGATCACTCAATAAATTGTCCTGGTCTGTTCATTCCCTCTGAAGCATCTGTCACCAGCCACAGATGGAAGGCAAGCTACTGAAATAGATGGACCATGGTTCTGATCCAGTGTGACTGTGACATTAATTGTCCAATTCCTGAATATGCAGTGTTGTTATAGAGATGCTGGCTGTGCTCTGTACCTCTTGGACACCCTTCCCCTTGACGTCACTGACCCTTGGACCAGGCCCTTGAAGCAAACCAGCGACAGCAGCAATATAGTAAATAAATATTCAGGTATTGAGCATGGAATCAGAATGAAGAATATTGCCACTTCTTAAATATGAGACGTTTTAGAATCTATCACGTTTAGGCCACCAATTCCAATCCAGCCTAGCTCAGCCGCAACCAAAATGTGACTAGCTGGTGTCTGTATGCCGTGAGTTGTTGGCCTAAAGTCTTGTCTGAACTGTACAGCACTGCGCACTCTAGAGGTGTGATTTCAAATGTGCACCACGTTGCACAGTAATTGGTCCATGTAGACCTGACTAGCGTGCTCTAAAAGTACCTGAAGGTCATCAACTCCAGCTCTAAAATGGACAAGGGTGTGGGGCACCAGGTGCTGTGTTACTACAAATAATAAGGAAAATGGCTAAATGATTAAAACCCAAGGAAAAGCAGTCATTTTGGCTAGGATGCAGGAGCCAGGCCAATTACTGGATGAACACAAAGGGAAATGCAGTACCCCCTCTCACTTCTAGAGGTGGTCCTTTATATCAGGGTCAAGGTATATTGGCAGAGCACTGTATGGGAAGCTTGCGAGAGCTGAGAATCCAGCCATACATTATTACAAAATTATTTTTTAGAAATCCCATCAACCACCCACAAACCTAACAGGCTATTTTACTTGTGGGCCAGTAACTTTCTCAGGGCAGAGTTTACCCCATTGAAATGAGTCCATTGCACACCTTTTTATCATGAACACCCATAAAGCATGACTTTGGGTCCTTTATGTGAAATCACCAGTAGAGTTTAAATGGAACAAAGCTGAAAAGGTTGCCATTTTTACACTGTTTTTTACAGCTGGATCCACTCATTCCTGTTTGCTCCTCTGGCCCCAAGTAAAAATTCAGAAAGTGATATGGGATGAGCTCTTTGCACCCACTGCAGAATGGGGTGACAGAGCCATTGAGAGAAAGAAACAGAGACAAAAGAGTGTAAGGACCACTTTCTGCTCCTGGCTGTACCAGTGAAAACCTAATAGTCCTAAGACTCTGATCCTGTAATTGGATGCACTTGGGCAGACCCTTCTATCTGTGTGAATCCTCACCAGTGTCAATGGGGCTCTGTACAGAATCAAGATTCAGCATGTACGTCCAATTGCAAACCTCAGAGTCTGCCTCAGCTCTGGAAATTGGAAGCAGCCTCTGGCCCTACGTGGCTCTCTCTTTTCAAACAAGTCATTTCATAAATATAAAAATGTTATTTTCCAGCCAGGTTCTGATGACTTTTTATCACGTGAAGTTATGAACTTTACTCAACTATTTATTATCCTTGTTCCTTACTGGGAAAAGCCACCTCTAAGAGCTGGAAGCTGTCCATCTGTAAGCATCACTCATTTGCTAGACTTTGATTGGCTATGCCAGTTCCTATTACAAAGCCCTGGTCTACATTGTGGGGGCGGGATTTTGGCGGCTGTAAAAGGGAGGTACTCACGTTACTTAAAATAACTTTTGTATCTCCTTTCGACTGCCTAACGCCTACTTACCATGGTGTCTTCAGTGCTCTGAGTCAACAGGAAATGTCCTTCTGTCGATTGAATGCTACGCTACTTGCTGAGGTGGTTTTCAGGGATCAACTTCCCGATCGACTGAGTTGGTCTTCAGAGACCCGCTTAGTTGATCAGAAAGATTGATTTGACGGTGGCGAATCTGCCACCATCAGTGAAGACAAGTCCTTTGTGTTTGTTCTGCCTTGTCTCAAACCTACAACAATTAAGCAACTTACTGGGCAGTATTTATCTTCCAGAATGAAAACAACGACTCTGAAAACATGGCAACCACCACAATGTGTACAATGCACTAACTCTACACCAAGAGGTCATTGCAACTACTGTCAATAATTGTATAAAACAGGCAAGAAAATACCAAAGCAGTGAGTCAAATCTTCAAGGAGGTGGCCCCCTAATTTTCCTAATGTTTGCAGGTGGAAAGGAAGAGCAGTTCCATGAACCTCGTCTGATATGAGAGCTTGCAGCTGTGCTTGGTTCAGTTTGGGTGGGTTTGTTTTGGATTTTGCAAAGGTTTTTTGACAAGTATCTGCATTCCCCTCCTGTGGTCACAGAGATCACCATTTGTCTCCACAGCCAGCATGTGCAGGCCAGTCTCTGCTTCAAAACAGTCCGTACTGTTTCTTCTCATTCTGCTGCTTCCATCTGGGCATCTGGTAGAAGTCGTCCTTGGATCTCCCAAAGATATCCTGGAAGTCTGCATCAGACAGATAGTACTGCAGAGGAAAACGAGAGCAGAGAAACAGTCATCCTCAGCTAGCATCATTTGTAAAGGATGAAGTTTACCCCTTCTGCAGAATCCTAACACTGTTGTACACAGCACCACACAATGATTGAAGTGTACCAACCACACTCTTCCTTGCCCCACTGAGTTTATGGTCTAAAGGCATGGGGAGCTGAATAGAGTAGAATTATGACATGCCCAGAAGAATGAGGTGGCGCTTGCTATTTGAAATGTGCACACACTTCAGCTTCAGTACTGCTTCCATACGTACAATGCACACGTAACAGCCTTTGTGCAGAGTGGGCGACATTCATCCCCGTGCAGAAGTTTATATAAAGCCTACACACCATTTAGGTCCTGACTAGCAGCTCAGGCAGGACTTAATCGGTGCATAGATCTCATGCTGGCCGTCTGCACAGGACTGAATGTCCACCAGTACAGATAAAACTTAGAAATGGCTGAAATGTTTCTATCAATATCCCCCACCCCCCATCAATGTTTTTCCATTTTAAATAGAAAACTATTTTGTCAAAACAAATTTCTACAGGACAACAGTTGGGGAGGTTTTCAGATGAAATTTTTCAATAAAACCAACCATTTTTGCTCAACCAGGTAAAATTTTCCAGTTGCTGGAGGGGAAAAAATGGTTTAAGAAATGTTTGATTTTCATGTTTCCAATGGAAATCCAAAAAACTCTGTACAAAACAAACATTTTTGTTTCCACTGAAGTTATTCACGGGGGAGAAAACCCCATTTCCCAGATAGCTCCAGCTGATCATTAGCGTAAGAGGGGCAGTTAGTTCTTACAGTGTGGTGCTAAAAGTTCAATTGCAGAAGACAGATACCCCACCCAGACACGCTCAGTAGCCATATAGACATGCATGGGCAGTTGGTGGAGCTTCCTCTGGGGAAGGCAGCTCCATAGCTGACCCAGGAACCTCCCTTGGCCTTTCCCCATGCATCATCCTACCACACCCCCAGCCACACCCCTTCTCTGTCCCAGCCCCCACCCAACTCACCCCCCCATCCTGTCCCACACTCCTCCCCAGCCCTGCTCCCCATCACAGCAGCCACTGCAGGGCCTTCCCTGCAGGTCTTTCCCAGCAGAGTGTGGGGAGGCCAGGAGGGCAGAGAAAGGCGGAACCAGCCCACTAGAGAAGTGGGGAGAGCAGGGAAAGGCAGGGCCACCACGGCCGCAATCCAGCGAGGAGGGTGGAAGGTGGGGAGAGCCAGGAAAGGTAGATATGGTCCTGTGCCTAATTCCAGAAAGTTTCCATGGTTCGCTCATTCTCCTCTCTCATCATGGTCCCACATCGCTATTCTTTGTATAGCCATAAAGCAGCAATACAGTGATTTTGGCAGCGTACTCTCTGTTTTCCGGTATTGCTCTTCTGTGAGAATTTGACAGCTATGCCAGTATGGAGCGCCCTCCTTTTGACTATTTGAAAAAAGCCTCCTTTCACAACACTGCCTGTGGATGGCAGATTGTCTCTGCTTCCGAAGCTTTATCCTATATTTTTTCAGTCCCTTCCTCCATTTTCAGTGAACGTGGGGTCTCTGAAACCACTGGAGAACTGTCTTCAAGGAAAGCAGAAAACTGCACCTGCCTTCTTGCTGTTCTCTAAAAATGAAAACGCCTTGTACTAGTCTGAGGAAAATGAACGATTCTGCCTTTGCTTATCCAAAGCAGGTTTTGGAGACTCGGGTCAATGAGGCTGTGATGGCCCCGTTGTACCAAGGTCCAAAACAGGAGATGGCGTGAAGCTGCTGCTGTCATAAGCCACAACAGGAGGCTGCTCCCCTGCAAGAGCCCCACAGCCGCCCAGGTAGGACAGGACCACCCCACCTGGGGAGGGAAGGGTGGCCGGGTCAGCTCTTTACCACTTGAGGGGATGCGGGAGGTACTGCGAGGCACCTCTCAGCACCTGCTGCATCACTCCCATGAAGGCGTGCCCAGGCTGGTGCCTCCCCACCACTTATTGCCCACTGCTATAGGCCGGCCCCTGCCTGGAACAGAGCAGCCTCACCTTCACTCCTCCTGAGGAGGGAAAGGGAGTCAGGTTGGCTCTTCACCGCACGAGGGGGCACTGAGAGGCACCCCTCAGCACATCCTGCATCCCTGCACCCAACATTTACCGTCCATTACAATTCTGAACCAGTTCTAAGTGTATGTAATTCTTTCTTCAACCCCAACTCCTCCACCCTGCTCGGCCACTCTTTTCCAGGGATGAGCTAATACCTTTTCCCGCCCGAGCCAGGAAGCTTAATTTACATTGTCTTTGTTATGCACCCCTCCACTGCTCCAGGGGAAAGAAAACAGGTCTGTTTGGAAGGAACACGCAGAACAGATTTGTTGAGAATGAAGCCACAGGAAAAGCAGTGTGGCCTAGGCAAGCGAGGCTAATAAAAGTGGGAATGCAGGCTCGGTGGGAAGTGTACATCACAGTGCATGGGAAGAGACAGGTGGAGTGAACAGCGTCTGATTGGAGAGGCTTTGCCGCCCTCTGCGCTCATGCAGACATGCTAATTAAACCCAGATAATTAAACCCCTGTTGAGCCTGGATCATGCAGGGCTGGTGCACGTTTATCTGGCTTCCGCTTTGGTATCTGGCAAAAGATCAGAGCCGCAAGAAACATTTTGAAAGCAACCTTTGCTCATCTGATCATGGGGTTTCATCACGGCTGTTTTCCAAGGGAAGAGAGCAAATCTGGCAGAATTCTCTGTTGTGGAAAATCTAAACGAAACACTTGATTTTGGCAACACAAAACAGAATTCTTCATTTCATTTTGGGTCAACCCTCATCTCTGAGCCTTAGTGTTTCCTGAGAATTGTAGTGCCCGTGTCCCCGATGGGCCTTGTGCCCTGGCTGAACTAGAGAAGTACAGGAAGCTGAAAGCGTCAAAATGAAGCAGTTCAATATTTCTGAAACCATGAGTTTTGGAAAATTTTGTTCCAAGAAAAGTTTCAATATTTCACCATTTTGTCCCAATTTGGGATGAAAACAAATATTGAAAAGTTAGAATTGCTAATGGGACAGAAATTCCAGTTTTTGTAGGACAATCACCCTTGGCTATGTCTACACTTACAAATGTTAATTCAAACTAAGTTTAGCTAGCATGGCCACCCTAGAAATCAAAGTCAAACTAGCCAGCATTTGCTAGTTCGACTTAGGGAGGATGCAGGAAGTTCAGTTTGCCGGTTAGTTCGAACTAATCAGTTAGTTCAAACTAACATGGCCACATTGGATTAGTTTGAATTAATGGTTTGAATTAACCATTGATTCAAACTAAGTAATCGAATTTATTAGTTCGAATTAAGGAAGCCTAGTGTAGACCAGGCTTAAGTTAGTTTGAATTAAGCTTCCTTAATTCATACTAACTTGCAAGTGTAGACATAACCCTTGTGTTTAGCATAATGAACTCCCTCGTTCTGTTGTCTATCCCTTCCTCACTTACCCAGTGCACTGCTTTCACCTGAAGCAAAGTTTAATAAATCTAGAGAGCATTAGCTGTCATTTAGCCCACAATTTAGATTATGTTCAATGTGCAACTGGTTGGACAATGCCATCACCTCTTTTTTAGTGGGGTCAACGCCGTCTGGAAGCTCATCCACCGTCTTGTTGATCAGCACCTCTCTGGAGTAGACTCCATTTCCATTGGTCACTAGTGAAGGCGCGTTGTTGTTGTGATGGTTGCTGGTGCTGTTGACGTTACTCGTGGGATGCGGTTTATAGGCAGGTGCTCCTGAGTCAGCGGGGTTGGCAGCTTTAGTGTTGGGTTGTCTCTTGTTCAGGTTGGCGTTGTTAAGATCCTGTGAGGTGTAAGAAAGTCTGTCAGCACAGTGAGATTGGGCAGGTGCCACAGGCTTGTTGGTCAAAACAAACAAGGAGTCCTGTGGCACTTTTAAAGACTAACAAATGTATTTATCGCATGAGCTCTCGTGGGAGAAAATCCCACTTCGTCAGACGCTTTGAAGTGACTGTGAGAGCTACTGGGATGTTTATTCCTGCCTGGGGCAGGTGGGTCTTTTCGTAATATGTGATCAATTGGATTAAAATAGCAATGTGGGAACCAGGGCTCATTGGTTCATTGCTTGGGGACCCTCAAAGAGCAGAGAGAACTTGTAGCCCATAATATTATTCAATATAGAAGCCTCCCATCAATCAGCAGACATTATGTCATGGCGTTAGGACCTTGATGTCATGGCAATTGGAAACTCTATAACTATCCAGCCAATACAGCTTTCGGTACCTTGACTTTTCTACTAATGATGCCTTGGGCAAGATCTGTTTGAGCTATAAAGGAAAAGGTGAGACGTTTTCTAAATCATCATGCTTATCTGCTTCCTTTCTTCAGACTGCTGCCTCTCCTAGTGTGGATCAAAACTGGCTGCCCACATGATCTCCTTCTAACAGTCACATTGATCCAATCCAGGGATGGAATCAATACCACGTGACCAATCATAGCTAATCCACCCAGCTAAAATTTTGAAAAGAATATCTTATTTTTATTTTATTGTTTGTTTTGTGGTCATGCCCAGGAGCTCCAGTCACACACCAGTCCCAGGTGCTGTACCAATACAGAACAAGACCATCCTTGTGGAATCACATTTATCATTAGGACTTGGCATCTCTTTCCTTTCATTAAAGCAGCACTTAGCACTAAGCTTTCTCTGCCAGTGCAAACTGTGCCACCAAAGACTTCTGTAAGGTGTTTGACTTGGTACGGCATGACATTTTGATTTAAAGCTAGAAAGATATCTAATTAACATGGTACACATCAAATGGATTAAAAGCTGACCAATTGATATGTCTCAGTATGTAATTGTAAATAGGGTCTTGTCATTAAACAGGTGTGCTCCCAGTGGGATCTGGCAGGGATTGGATCTTGGCCCTATGCTTTTTAATGTTTTTAGCAATGACCTGGAAGAAAACATAAAATTGTCACTAGCGAAGTTTGCAGATGACACAAAAATTGGGGGAATGGTAAATAAGGAAGAGGACATGTCATCAAGGTGCAGATTGCTCAGTACAAGCGAAGTTTGCATTTTAATATGGCTAAATGTAAATGTATACATCTAGGAACAAAGACTGTAGGTCATACTTACAAGATAGGGGACTATTAATGACTGTGAAAAAGATTTGGGGGAGTGGTGATAATCAGGTGAACATGAGCTCCCAGTGTGACACTCTGGCCAAAAAAATTAATGTGATCCTGGGATCTATAAATTGGGGAAACTTGAATAGGAGTAGAGAGGTAATTTGATCTCTGTATTTGGCACTGGTGTGACCACTAATGTAATATAGTGTTCAGTTCCAGTACCCACAATTCAAGAAGAATGTTGATAAATTGGAGAGAGTTCAGAGAAGAGCCCTGTGAATGACTAAAAGATAGAAAACATCTTACAGAGACTGATTCAAAGAGCTCAGTCTATTTAGCTCAACTAAGATAAGTTTAAGGGGTGACCAGATAAGAGTGTATAAATATCTATGTGGGGAACGAGTATTAAATAATGGGCTCTTTTGTGTAGGAGAGAAAGGTATAATGTGATCTAGTGGCTGGAAGTTGTAGCTAGACAAATCCAGATTAGAAAGTGTTTACATTTTTTAGAGAGAGAGTAATTAACCATTGGAATAATTTATCAAGTGGACTCTTCATCACTGACAATTCTAAAATCAAAATGGAATGTTTTTCTAAAAGATCTTCTACTCTAGGAGATATTTTGGGGCAGGTCTCTGTCCTGTGTTACACTGGAGATCAGACTAGAGGCTCACAATGGTCCCTTCTGGCCTTGGAATCGATGACTTTTCTGTTTACCAACAGCAACATATTTCTTTCTACTTGGTAATAGAAACAAGCTTTTAGCCATGGTAGCACAGTTAAAATTTAGTTGTTCCAGCTACAAGTTCTGTTTCCACTCACCACCGTGATCTCTGATATAGCAGACACATCTCCTAAGCTGTTTTTCATGTCCTCGTAGGACTTGCCATCCTAAAAGCAAAAGAAGTTATGAGAATCGGAATCATTGAAAAAGTCACTTTTATTTCAGTGAGCAAGCTCGAGCCACATTACAACCTACTTCTGCTCCTCAGACTGGCATCTAGGTCAATACCACATGGTCAGGGACACAGAATCTTGTTACTATTGCTGCAGCTCTGAGATCTACATTGGCCTTCCGGTGAATCAAGAGCTCATGGGTGCATTGATAAGTATGAAAAGGCATGGCTCTGGAGCAGAAAGTACTTTACGCCATTTGCTATGGGCTCCACTGATCTCCTGATTCTCTGTCAGGGGCTGGGTGGGATCTGGGAAGAAATACAGCGGCACAGGTACTCTGCATTGCCTCTTGGGATCCCCTGGCTCTGCTAGTACTGGAATCTTAATCACCCACTCCTTCTGCAAGAGTGGGCAAATTAGGATTGCCACCTTTCTACTTGCTAGCAGCCAAGCTCCTGAGGCCCAGCCCCCTCCTCCACCTCTTCCCTGAAGGCCCTGCCCCATTACTCAATGGATCACCTCAAGGAAGAAGGAGGCAGCACTGAAAATAGAAAGTGGCCCCAGTTGAATAGGGGCTGGTGCAGGTTAATAAATTGGTGCTTCCCCCCACCTCACACCAGCCTTTTGGTTCAGGGACTTTATAGGGTTACCGAGTCTCTGAAAACCAGACACCTGGCAACCCATCATGGCACCTGGACATAGCAACCAAAAAAACCGGACTGTCCAGGTAAAAACCAGACAGGTGGCAACCCTAGAACAAATCCTGTCCCATTGGAGAGAAATTGTAGCGATTCCCCATCCCCATAGCAGGAATAACCAATGTAGGGACCACATGGCCCTGAAAGTCTCAATCTATCTGGTGTTTTCCTTACAGCTGCAGATCCTGGAGGCGTGGGATTATGTAAGAATCTCGCCTGCCATTTAAAAAGCCACGTTTTTGCCTTTGTTATTGCTTGAAAACATGAACCCTAATGGCTCCAACATCAGAAGGCAGATAAAAAGAACCCAAGATTTATTGCTTTTTACAATCTCATCATTTTGAAGCCAATCTCATGATTTTTGAACGCTTGGTTTTAGCTGAAGCTATTTGTAATTCCCCCCCCCCATTTCACTTAGCCATGACTCTTCAACGCTGCTCTATTTCACTTGTTATTTCTACTGGCACTCAAGCGCCATCAAGTGACAAAAAATAACAGAGTCCTGTGGCACTTAAGAATCTGACCTCACCACACTGGAAGGTAACATTTCAGCAATTTTGTGTTCAATGAATTAAAAAACCCCAAACAAATGGATTTTATGATAACTTCAAAACACAATCATAGGCAAACCTCTGCACAATCTAAATCAGTGGTTCCCAACCTTTGAGGGCCACAAATACGGTTTTTACAACCCTGAAGGGCCACCGGTCTATCAGCTTATAAAAAATGTATTGATGTACCCATTGATATGCGCCAGGATCAGGCGAGCTCTGGGCAGTGCCCCGGGACTGGGCAGGAAGATGATGCTGTGGCCTGCCTCTCACCCAATGGGAGGGGAGCATGGGCCATTCTGAAAGCCCTTGCTGGCCACTTTTGGTGCATGGGCAAAGGGTTGGGAACCACTGATCTAAATATTGGGCCTAAACTGCTCATCTGTAACTAGGGGCCAGGTAAGATTGGAATCAGGGGTTTAGTGTTTGGAGTTTGGATTAAAATATTCACATTTTCAACTATTTTTTTAAAAATTTGCATTTAATTGAAAAGTAATTTTTGAAGGAAAAATGATTTGTCCAAAGTTTCACCCAGTTTCATTTGTGATGCACCTAACTGACGGTTCTCACTAACATGTGTCTGAAATATACGTATTTTTGTAGAGACACAGATTTCCCAATAACTTACACTCCACTTATATGGATCCCAAGCACTGAACCAGCCTGTGAATGTGAGTGGCTCATAGCCTTGCTTCACCATTATTATTGGTGTTGCTAAATCTCTTCCAGCCGGATGGGTCTTCAAGTATTCCTTGGCTGAGGAAATAGCCTCGTTTCTTTCATATGCATTGGAGGCTTTGCC
>ML685847.1:3165298-3187976 GCA_007922175.1 Pelusios castaneus | reverse complement strand
AAGGGAGACTGTAATAGAGGGTTCCCAAACCAGTTAAAGGGAGACTGCCTGATTCCTACACACTACATCCAATCTGGTTCTGAAACAGCTTTGATACTAGCCTCCTGGCTGATTTTGGGCAAGTCACTATGCCACTCAATGCCTCAGTTTCCCCCCTCTGATCTCTGTTGTGAAATTTAGAGATGTACGACTGAGAAGTTTGATAGAAATTCTAGGTTTTGTTAATTATATACTGGCCTACCTTAGGGGGGTTGTTATGAAGCTTAGCAGACACCGGCAAAGCATTTGAGATCTTGGGTGGAAGGTGCTGTTCTGAATGTCACACTAAATTGCTGTATTAAAACAGGTCAAGCCAACAAACATGCATGGCTCTCATTTCAGAAAGAGGAGGGGAAACTCCACTGACCTCTTCCCATGTGTCTAGTAACATGACATCATCTTCATCCAAGTCATCCTGGCAGAAGCCCACCACCTCCGTCATGATAAACCGCCCCGTCTGGTTGGAGCACTCGAATAGGCGGGGCTGGTACCGGACAGCTGGCTCTTGGAATCTTGACAGGACGAGAAGAACCAAGAGATGTGAAATCTTTGAGTTCAACCTGCATGGTGGCCACTAGTTGTGGCCACCAGGGGTCAGATTTGTACATGGCGACACCCATTAGCTGTGATGGAAGTTGGTAGGTCTGTGAGGTTTGCTGGAATCTTTTTGGAGTGTTGATCATAGAATCACAGAAGATTAGGGGAAGGGACCTCAGGAGGGTCAAAGCAGGACCAACCTCAACTAAATCATCCCAGCCAGGGCTTTGTCAAACCAGGCCTTAAAAACAACTAGGGATGGAGATTCCACCACCTCCCCAGGTAACCCATTCCAGAGCTTCACCACCATCCTAGGCTATGTCTACACTTGAAAAGTTAGGTCGACTTTATGAAGTTGACTTAATAAGGTCGACTTTAAGTTGACTTAAAGTGGACCTTATTAAGTTGACTTAACTAAAGTCGACTTAACTTTTCAAGTGTAGATGTGGCCCCTTTTTGGCCTTATTAAGTCGACTTAACATTTTAAGTCAATTTAAAAAGGTCCAACTAGGCACTACTCCACGTCTCCATTGGCTTAAGTCGACTTAATAAAGTTGACTTAAGCGCTAGTTTGAATTAAAACGAGGTGTTATTAATTCGAACGAACTTTTCCTTAATTTGACTTAAGGAGCAGCTTAAGTCAATTTAAGGAAAGCCCAGTGTAGATGCAGAGTAAATTAAGTCCACTTAAGCCTCCTTAAGTTGACTTAATTTGTAAGTGTAGACGCACCCCTAGTGAATAAGATTTTCCTAATATGTAACCTAGACCTCCACCCACTGCAACTTGCTCCTTGTCCTGTCATCTGCCACCACTGACAACAGCCTGGCTCCATCCTCCCTGGAACCCCCGTTCAGGCAGTTGAAGGCCGCTATCAAATCCTCCCACCTCTCCAACTGTTCTCTTCTGCAGACTAAACAAGCCTAGTTCCCCCAGTCTCTCCTCATAAGTCATGTGCTCCATCCACACCCCGAAATGATTTTCATTGCCTCCCACTGGACTTATTCTAATTTGTCCACATTTTTCCTGTAGTGGGGGGCCCAAAACTGGGCACTATGGGTGCGTCTACACTGGCAACTTAGGTCGACTTAAGGACGCTTAAGTCGACCTAAACAAAGCCACGTCCACACCTGGCTTTCATTAAGTCGACTTAATAACTACCACTCTTTAGGTCGACTTAACGCCTAAGTTGATTCGTTAAGTCGACCTAAAACCAGTGTGAATGCCCTAAGTCAACTTAATTCCCTAAGTCGAGCAAGGGCTGGGGACAAGGAAGCCACGGCGCCCTGGCAGAAGGGAGCTGTGGCTCTCCCTGGGGACAAGGGAGCTGCCAGTGGCTCCTTTCTCGCTGGGAAGCCGCGCATGGCTCCCTTCTGCCAGGGAGCTGCACACGGCTCCCTTGTCCCCGAGGGGAGCAGCGGCTCCCTTGTTCCCGGGAGGAGCTGTGACTCCCTTCTCACTGGAAGCCACAGCTCCCTTCTTGCCTCATGGCAAGGGAGCAGGGGGTCCCTTTTTGCCGGGAACTGAGGCTCCCTTCTTGCTGAGGAGCCGGGCAAGCAGGGAGCTGTGGCTCCCAGGGACAAGGGAGCAGCAGATCCCCGACAAGCAGGGAGCAGCTCCCCTTGTCCCTGGGAGATGTGGCTCCCCTTGTCCCCGGCTTGCCCAGGGAGTCGCAGCTCCCTTCGGAGCGGCAGCTCTCCGTCGACCTAGCCAGTCGACTTTAGAGTCTAGTGTAGCCTCTCTAAGTCGACTTAACAAAGTGGTTTGCCTGAACGGGGACTTAGTAAGTCGACCTAACTGCCCTTAGCTCGACCTAATAAAGTGAACGTAAGCGTCCACACCGTGCTTACGTCAACCTAAGGAGTTGATTTACAGGTTAGGTTGACCTAACCGGCGGTTCTTATTAAGTCAACCTAACCTTTCATTAAGGAATTTCTTAAGTCGACTTAATGAAAGCCTGGTGTGGACAGGGACTAAGTTAGGTTGACTTAAGCCTCCTTAAGTCAACCTAACTTGCCAGTGTAGACATAGCCAAGGTGTTTCAGGTTCGTAACAATTAAACCGACAGGAGCATTCACACAGTCCCTCTTCTTAACTCAGACAGAAAAGCCCAGGCCCCCGTTTAGTTCAGATCTGGATTTCAATCCCCTTCCTAAGAAGAGCCAGACACAGAGCCCTTTGAGCTTAATGTGATCTTTTGCATTGACTCCTGTGGGTGTTGGGTCAAGCTCAGAGTTTGGGGATGTTCCGATCTGAGATGCCAGGTTGGCCCATTCAAGGGAGAAGGTCTGGCTTGGAAATCTGTACCCAGTCTTCCTGCAAAGACCGTAAAATCTTGCTTGGTTACAGTTGTGCAAGACCACTGCAGTCAACTCCTTGATGAATTACCTCTTGTCACTGGCATAGGGGGCTTTTCCTCCCAGCGCTACCCAGAAATCTGCCGGCTCCTGTCCCTCCAGAACAGTCTGCTTGTCCTGTTTGGAGATTATGTTGGCCACCGTCTTGGCCATTTCTCTCTCATCCCCGCTGCAGCCCTGCATTGACGGTACAAGATCAGAAGGGTTCAGCAGCAGCCTGGCAAAACACATCTGGGAGCTAATGGCCGATGAGCCATGTGTCTGTGTGTCACACGCCCCTGCCGGAGAGATCTAGGGCTGCCCAAGTGTTTGGGGTTCTGTCCCAAACCAGTGGGCGGTGCTAACGGTGCAGAGATATTCTTCCTCTTACAAAGAGTAGAGGCGTCACTTATGACTATATTGTTTGCAGGTATCTTGGCCCAGATCCTCAGGAGTATTTAGGCACCTAACTTCTATTGATTTCAGCAGAAGGATCCGGGTCCTAGGAATTGATTCTCCCAGGTACTGCTGGCCAGGCATCCAGTCAAAAAGGGAACCTGGCAGTGTCTGGTCAATACGGCTGACTGGACGCTAGAAGTCTGGTTGCCTGCAGTAACCAGCCTCTGCCACTGGAAGAGCAGCAGCTGCTCTGTTTAGTGTGACAGAGAGAACTGGGTGGCTCCCGGCCCTGGCTCCAAGAGGTAGGTACCGGTGCTGCTCAGGGGAATGGCATCCTGTCTGCCCCTCCCTCCTGCCTGCTGTGTCCCGATTTCCCCACCTGGGTCCTTTACTCTGGGAATGGCCCCGCCCTGCTGTGCCCCAATTTCCCCAGCCAGGTCCCTTGCTCTGGGGATGGCCCCGCCCTGCTGTGCTCTGATTGGGTAGGCAGGCAGGATCTGTGTCAGTTCCCCCCAGCCACGGGAGCGCAGGGGAGGAGGGGGCAAGTGGTGGGAGGGATGGAGAGCAAGCGATGGAGGAAAGGGGGAGAATGAGGGAGTCAGGCCTTGTGTGAACTTTCATCCGCTCGCTTACCTTCCCACACCACAGGTAGCAGACCTGGCTGGTCTTGAGCAGGAAGACGTCATTGGAGTTGAGGGAGGAGGCCCGGGCTGGTACCTCGATGGTTTTGGTGTTGATCTCATCCGTGCCCCTCACTTGGAAGAGACGGATCGCTGGCTCAGGCTCCTTACTCTGAGCACGACTCGTGCCTCCCTGCAACACAGATGGCAGCACGAGGTGGGATGGGTGCAAAAGCCCCGGTTAGAAGAGCAGACCTGGGCATCAAGCCCTTCAAGCTGCCACGGTGGGGCCAAGAGTCCGTGGGAGCCGCTCCATTCCCTTCAGTGGTCTTTGGCCCAGCCCCAAAGCTCCCACCTGCAGAGAGCCAGCATGGGACGTAATATAGGGTCAGTGTTGTGCAGGCTCGGAGGGGAAAGGGGGGCTCCAGCCAGCGTTGCAGAGCAGGAAGAAGCCCTTTCCCTCATTAAGCAGCCTGGGTAGAAGGCAATGCCCAGAGGTGCTCCAGGCTATAGGTCAACGCAGGTGCTTTCTTCAAAATGAAGCCGCTCATCTTCCCCTGACCCTCTTCCTCTGGCTTCCGGTTCCCCAGTCCTGTGCTGTTGGCCACACAACTGAAATCTTTAACTCCCCAGGCAACGGTTGCACAGCTGAGAGCTCTGGGTTGGAAGGGAAGCCGTAGCTCGCGGCTGACGGCCGGGGTGGGTGTCAGCTCAGAGTTGAAGCACTCTGGTTCTATGGCAATGGGGTCAATGTACGAATCCCAATCAACTGAGTCTCAGCCATGCCATGGACTAGCCATGTGACTAGAGACAAGCTGCCTGGCTGAGCTATTCAGTGGTGCTCGGTGTTGGCCTAACTCTGCTCCCAGCTAATAGGTTCGTGTTGAGCACTTTCAAAAATCCTGGCTATGCCTCCATATAATCTGTGGTTTGTAAAACAGGGTCTGGGACGCCAAAGCAGAGCTGGCTGTGCCCAGAGATCCCATGGAACCGACTAACACGCCACAGCCACGTGGGAGGGATATGGTAAGGATTAAATCGCAGGGAACTTCGCGGAAGATGCTGTCCATTCACTGCAATCTACAGTACAATGTTTTGGATGTAATCCCACAAAGCAGTTGGGAATAGAATTTGAGTGCAAGATGCTGTACAAAATTCTTAGAGGCTAAAGATGGAAAAGATCTGCTAGCTTAAGCTTTGCTCAGCCTCATTTGAAATGTGCCAGGTGGAGAGAGGAAGGCCTGCCCAGTGGTTAGGGCGAAAGACCCAGATTCAGTTCCTTGCTCTGCCACAGACGTCCCATGTGACCTTGGGCATGTCACTTAGCCCTTTTGTGTCTTGGTTGCCCATCTGCAAAATGAGGATAATAGCACTGCCCTGTGTCCTCCCAGGGGGGTGGCAAGGCTCAATCGATTCAAGACTGTCTAGGGCTCAGATATTATGGTAATGGGGGCTGTATAAGTAAATAGGACACAAATGCGGGGTTTCCAACATTTCCAGACTTTGCCACAGCCCAAACGGAACTAACTGTCAGGCTATTCCCTTTCCTGCTAGAGGTGCCCCCGTCTACCAACCTAAACAGTTCCTCTTTCCTCCTGGCGTAAGCTATGCTCAGTGTGGCGCTCTGTCCAGCTCTTTGTGGGGCCTTGGCCAGTTAGAAATTAATCCTTTGGTTGCAACATGGGAGCATCTTTTAGCTCAGGGAAGAGATGACTGAGCATTAAGATCCAGAGACCGCAGGTTCAATCCTCCCCACCGACCACCCACCAGGGGTGTCAGCATTGCACTGGTGCTTACACCCTTCTGATATTTCACTAGACAGAGTCAAAGCCGGGGTTACCTCATAAATAATCAGGTTGCCCTTAAAGATGGCCAGGAAGTGCTGAGGCTCCTTGCCCATGGTCACTCGAACCTGCACTGGCTCATTCCCATACTGTTTGTCGAGTTCTACGGCGTTGAAGGCACAGGCTGTGATTTCATCCACAGAGGCATGACGGCCCTAGGATGGGGAGAGAGAGATGCGCGGCATTGCATTTCAGGAGATCAAGCACGTAGCCCCAGGTGGGCTCGGGCCCACCCACTTGGCCCTAAGTCCCGCCCACCTTATCCGCTACAGCGGTGGAGCCGACCAGCAAATGGTGGCCAGGAGCAGGGGAGAGGTGCCTGCGCCAACGCCTCTGCTCTGCTCGTGGCTGCAGGGCCCGGCAGCTGACTGCTGGCTGGCCCCACGGCTGCAGGAGCGAAGTTCGTGCCGCAGCTGACTGAGCACTGTGGCTCTCCCCCCGTGGGGAGAAGGGGCAGAAGCTGCCTTGGCTGGGCCCACCCTGCACTTGCAGGGACCCAGCTAGAAATCAGGGGCTGGCTGCGCCCTTGCAGGAGAGCCTACACGCATATAAAGGCTCATGGTTACAAACTGTCCCTCACAGTCAAACGTGCTCCAGCCCCAGCCTGTCAGACGTCACAGGGTTTTGTGCATCCGAGACTGGCCTTAAAATCATGAGATTTTCAAACCAATCCCTGTGGGAGTCTTTGTATTTGTTTTCTGGTCTTGGAGCTTCAAGCGGTCACGTTTTCATGCTCTTCTCCACACCCATGAAGGATAGAAAACTTGCTGGTGGCTTCGCTATACCCTGAAGTCTTTAAATCTTTATTTGAGGGCTTCAGTAACTCAGTCTTAGGTTAAAACAACGAGAGTCCTGTGGCACCTTATAGACGACCAGATCTTTGGCATAAGCTTTCGTGGGCTATAACCCATGCATCATGCATCTGACGAAGTGGGTTATAGCCCACGAAAGCTTATGCCGAAGAAATGTTAGTCTATAAGGTGCCACAGGGCTCTCGTTGTTTTTGCTGTACACAGACTAACACAGCTACCCCTCTGGAAAAGTCTTAGGTTAGGGTCTATTACAGGAGCGGGCGGGTGAAGTTGTATGGCCTGCATCATGCAGAAGGTCAATAGATGATCCCTAGGGTCCCTTCTGACCTTCTAGTCTATGAGTCTGTAAGAAAACATCTTTTAAGAAAGGAAAGGGGGAGTTATGTTCACATGATCGCATGCACAGGGGCTGTAAAGAACGACATGAAACAGTGCAAGATTCTCTCCCAATTCACGAGAGTCAGCAACACCACCACCGCTGGTTATAGCCACGGAAGAAGGTCACAGGCCTGATTCTCCACCTCCTTTCATCTTGTGTCCTCAGGCACCCCTCAGCAAAGTGAGGGTGTCTGCAGCCACCTCTGGGTTGGAACATGGCAGCCAGCCACATGCTCTGCATTCACTTGGCACACAAGCAAGTGGTTACCCAAGGCGCCAGAGAATCAGGTCCCACCGTTGGGCCAGATTTATGAGCAGGGGGAGAAAATGGTGATATTTTTTGCACATCTTTGTTTTTGGTCTCGCATTCTGAGGAACTGCAGGAGAAGCCATTAGATCATAGTCTTCAGTGAAACACTCTAGACCTCCATGTAGAAGGAGGTCACAACACTGGATTTGGTCATGGGTCTTTCAAAGAGCAAGACGGAACCAAAGATGCTAGGGTCTTCAAAGAAGAGCAAGTGTTTGGGGAGATCTACATGGAGATCTACTGTTTTTGCTGATTTTGGGGCGTATTTTCTTTAGTTCTGGGTTTCTATCAATTACATTGAGTCCTTTCCTGCTTGGCCTTTACTTACTTGCCACATATAGATAATGTAATGAGGTCTGCCCGACTTCAGGTACGTATACAGGACCAGGTAACAATCTCCTCCGTAAAACTGCCCGTAAGTCCTGGGATTCACTGGCTGCATTTGCAGATCTTCAATCCTCCACACCTGCAAAGAAACCTCCAGATCAGAAAAGTGGAATGTTGTGTGTGTACACCATAGCCACTTCTCCAGGTGACCACTGACGTTCAGGGTTGAAGATTCTATATAAAATGCCTACTCTATCACGGTGTTACTCCAGCCTTTGCCGTGTGAGTCCACTGATTTCCTCAGCCCATTGTATCAGTGTGTCCTCAGCTGCTAACAACACACAGCGCCTTACCTGCTGACTCCTTTGCTTCACTGATCAAAGCCGTAGGGTAAGATGTGTCTCCTCCTCAAAGAATATTTGGGGTGGGGGGTATTTATAAAAAACTCTTCTGCATATTCATAGCATTCTGGGAGCTCATTCTGCCTCCAGCCACGTTACCTGATGCTGTGACCTCACCAGATCTGCACAGCTGCTGCATATTAAATGGCAGAACATTTGGAAATATGCCCACGACTGTGCCCCACGTAACAGAAAAATGATTGCTCACCTCAACTTTCCCAGAGGCGTCATCGACCATTCTCTGTTCGGCAGCTAACTCTGGTCTGGCATGTAACTGAGAGACATCAAATTTCACTTGATCCACCTTGGCTGTACATGCAAACAGAATACATACGTTAACCAAACCTTATAAGCATACAATTTAAGTACTGTACAGGGCTCCATCTACACTCAATTATCACACACATGAGAAAAATCCTGGCTGATCCTGATCTGAAACCCGTCATATTATGAGTAAATAGAGCCAATGACGCCTGCATCTTGGCAGAGGGTTAGATTAGATGACTTTTGCTGGCCTTTCTAAGTCTGGATCTGTAACCATTTCTAGCCCCCACCCCGCTGGTTAAGTTTCTGAAGGTAATGACAGATGACAGAGAGACAATTCCAGCCGTCATTGCTGAAAACATTTAATATCTATGTAACTACACATATTCACTTCATGTTTCTATCAACAACCAGATCCACTGTTTCTCATGTCAACATTTTCCCTTTGGGAATAATACACTGGACTATTCATCTTAACAAAAGCCAGTGAGCCAAATTCTGCTCTCATTTACACTGGTGTAACCTGAGAAATTGTCTGTTAACTTCAGTGAAGTCCTAATTTTATACAGTATAAATGAGAACAGATTTTCGTGCAAAATCTGCTTATTAGATTCACTGTGACTGATTTCTGAAGACAATTACAACTTTTTTTTGTGTGTAAATTTTTGGGATTCATTTCCTAAGTGGTTTTTTGATTGCCCAAATTTACATAGCTGATGATTTTGCTAATTGTGCAAGTATAAAGAATCAGCAATTTTTATTGTTGCTAAATTGCTGAACCTGTTGTATTCTACCAAAGAAGATGGAAGATACACAGTTACAGGAGAATGGGCAATGAGGCTTTAGCGCTACTGAAGATTTGGAACCATCACTGTAAAAGATGTTCCTGCGACATCATTTTTCATAAGGAAAGCTGATAGAATTCCAGATCAGTGGCAATAAAGCGAACCACTGTTTGCTTTGAGGACTCATAGGCTATGTCTACACTTGGAAATTTAGGTTGACTTAGTGCATCTACACTTAAAATTAAAGTCGACTTTGGGGGGAACTTACACTGGATGCCTAGGTTGACTTCTAGGGGCTAAGGGGACCTAAGGCAGGTCCACGGGGGTGGGGAGGGAACCCCTTGCCAAGTGCCAGGGGGCTCAGCCTTTGCCCCATTGTACATGGGTACATGGGGTAAGGGGGGACGGGGACCCTGGCTGGGCTTGGGGGCTGGGGGGGCAGGGCTCTGCCCTGCCTTGTGGGGGGACATGCCAGGCTCCCCCTGTGCCCCACCTGGAAGGGAAGGCAGTGGGGGAGTCCTGGAGAGCCCTAAGTCGACTCTAAGTCTACTTAGGGCTACTCTAGGTCTATACTGGCTTAAGTCGACTTTAAAAAGTCGACTTAAGCCTAAAGTCAAATTAAAAGGAGGTTTAATAAAGTTGACTTAATTTTCATTAAGTCGACTTTATTTTCCTTAAGTTGACTTAAGCAGCTTGCTTAAGTCGACTTACGGAAAGTGTAGTGTAGACGCAGAGTAAATTAAATCGATTTAAGCAAGCTTAAGTCGACCTAATTTACAAGTGTAGACGCACCCATAGATTCCAAGGCCAGAAGGGACCACTGCGATCATCTAGACTGACCTCCTGTACAAGCACAGGGCAGAGAACTTCCCCCTAAATAATTCCTAGAGCAGATCTTTCAAAAAACATCCCGCCTGGATTTAAAAACGGTCAGTGATGGAGAATCCACCACAACCCTTTTTAAATTGTTCCAATGCTTAATTACGCCCACTGTTAAAAATTTATGCCTTATTTCCAGCCTGGATTTGTCTAGCTATAACTTCCTGTTGGATCACGTTATAGCTTTCTCTGCTAGACTGAAGAACCCATTATTAAATATTAGTTTCCATGTAGATATTTAGAGAGCGTCATAAATTCATCCTTTAACCTTCCATTTGCTACGATAAATAAATTGACCACCGGGAGTCTATGTTTTCTAATCTATTCTTGGGGCTCTTTGAACCCTCTCCAATTTATCCCCCTCCTTGATCTCACCAATCTTGCTAGTTGTATAGGCTTTGCCAAGCCCTTGGGTCTCATCCTTTTCTGTCCACCTCTTGAAGAGCTGTTTAAACATCGCCGACTCTGCTCCGTCGTTCACCACTTCCACATTGGTGGTAGCAGGGTAGCCCTTAGCTTGGATAAAGCCCTACAAGGATGCCGAAAGGACTTGATTTAGCTCAAACCAGTCTCTGTATAGAAGCATGACAAAGGCTGAACTGAATGTTACCTGGGCCTTCACCAATTCGGTTGATGCAAATACTCTCCAAACCCTTAAGAGATTTGGCATGTGA
The DNA here is from genome assembly GCA_007922175.1 of Pelusios castaneus. Taxonomy (NCBI): domain Eukaryota; kingdom Metazoa; phylum Chordata; order Testudines; family Pelomedusidae; genus Pelusios; species Pelusios castaneus. Next base: position 3,177,373 of record ML685847.1, on the reverse strand, counting down.
AATCCTGAGCTACCTGAAATTTTGTTACTGGCCCTCATAATACAGGGCTGCACCAAAAATCCAGCTCTAGACACCTGCAAGCTCCAAGATTTTCTCTATTCAGGACCGTCCAGAGCAGCATAGGCCCATGTCTGCTTAGGAATGGCCCCCTTTTCTCCCCACTTCGTAGACAGACAACTCCTGTTGAGCCGTCGGGAGTTGAGAGGAAGAACAATCCCCAGCTGTTTGGGGGCTAGCGTGGGGCTTGGCAGACCCAAGTTCAATTTTTTGTCCTACTGCAGATTTCCTGTGCGACCCTGGGCGAGTCACTCCACCTCTCTGTACGCACAGTTCCCCATGTACTAACTTGTGTGAAAGGTACAAACTGCCCTGTCTTTACTAGGATTTCATTTCATGTCAGTGAGCTCATGAATACACCATTTTTGTCCCCAGTGAAAACAAAGCCATAGATTCTTTTGAAAATGTCAACTACAAATTCCCATTCAATGCTGGATCCAAAACCCACTGAAGTCAATGGAAAAACTCTTCATGATTGCAGCGGGCTTTGGACCGGGCTCGAATGCATCTAAATAAGTGGCCTCACCCCCCAAAAGTCCCATTTACTTCATCCAGCAAGACAATGCTGGTGTAAGTCCATTATTACAGTATTGTCACATGTGAGAAATCAGGCCAGCCCCTGCCAATCACTGCTCCATTGTAATTCTCAGTAGTATCAGGGACAATTCTTTGCCACTCCCCTTTGGCAGAGTGTTTTAAATACAGGACTCACCAAGGCACGGCTGAATGCTGCTTTCCTCTCCTCCTTGCTGGAATCTTTTCCTCTCCAAACATAGATTTTGAAACCACCTTGGTCTAAAATGTGACAGTCCTGAAGTGAAGCAGAGGAAAGAGATAAAAAATCATGGCCCCCCCCCTTATCCAGAGTGCCACCTGCACGCATGACTAGACTAGGAAAAGGTTGTGCCCATTTTCTAGCAATGGCTCAGGTGCACAGATGCTATCAGCAGAGAAAAGCTAGGACCGCCAGTTACACTAATACTGGAAAATGGATACAATCTTTTCTGAACTAGCCCCAGCTCTAACTGATTCTTAGAGAAGACGTCTTCAAAGCACGAGGTGTGCCCCCTTGGAGGTGTCTGGAGAAACGTAGGGCGGCTCCCTGAGATAGCCCCAGGACTGAGAGTGGCTTTCATTTTGGCCCACAGCCCCCAATTCCTTCTGTGCCTCACTACCAGCTCTAGCTGTGAGGAATGGCAGAGGGGCACAGACAGAAATAAGGTGGGTATGGAGTAAAAAATTGGGGGACCACTGCCCTAGAGCATCTGATGTTTGTTCCTAAGCCAACAGTGAGTCCTTTGCACACATCAGCAGCCAATCAGCCCGTTTCTGAAAGCACAGGGTGAGAGAGACTAGAAATGCTGGTCCTGAGAGGCCAACCATTAACCTGGTGTGCTAGTTAACAACCATGGTAACGATCTTTAGAGTGTCATCTGGGAGCATGAGGACTACAAAGCTGCATGCTGACTTAGACCTTTCTTGCACCAGTGTAGCTCTGGAGTGACTTCTGTGACGCACTGCACCCCATGTACACCTTTAGGGTGTGATTGTGTATCGTTCGGGTTCACCTTTAGAGAGTAACTGTATTTTTCAATGCAAAGTATATCCTGTAAAGGCGGTTTTGGAACGCTCATGACATACTGAACATTACTGTTAGAGTGGCATATTTGTTGCAATGTCAGATGTATGTTTATGAAGCTCTGCTATGTAATATTCCCAAATGTGTGTTTCATAGCTCAAAGCAGATCTAGGCAAACACTACAGGCAGAGATGTGGTTCAGGCCTCATAAAACAGCCCAACTCTTCCAGGAACAATGATTAGCCTAAACATCTGATAATGGGATATTCATTGACTCCGGACCAGAGAAGACCAGGCAGGAACACTGTTGATCACCTGACCCTGAGGAGGATGGAGGGAGTACGAGAACCCAGAAGAGGACAAAGATACATTTGAAAGGGGGGACATTTTGGCTGTTCTCTCTCTCTCTTGCAAACCAGCTTCAAACGACATCAAGCAACTGAAACATTGATCACAGGGAGAGCCTGGTTGGAGGCCAACCAACCAGCCTGTGGTGAGAACATCTAAGATTGTAAGGCTACGGGAAGTGTTACACTTCGTTTAGAACGCGATTTGCCTTTTATTTGTTTTTGATTAAATCTGACCTGCCTTCCTCGGCCTTATAATCACTTAAAATCTTACTGTACTTCATAAACGTGTTTGTTTGCTTTATCTAAAGCAGTGCTTTGTGGTTTGGGTGTGTGTAAAGACTCCATTTAAAGTGAAAACAGCTGGTGCGTATCGATTTCTTTGATAAACTTACGAACGTATGAGCTTGCAGAATCCACTGGGAAGGACTGAACTCCGTAAAATGGCATTTGCTAGGGTTGCATCTGGGACAAGGGTGTTGGCTGGTGTCATTCTATTGCATGACCCATGAGTGGCTGCTGAAAGCATTTACTCACTAAGTTAAGGACCATTTGCTTGCAGGAAGCTGTGTGTCGGGTGACCCAGGAGTGGGGGTTCATACAATGGGACAAGGGCTAGATGGGCCCCAGAAGTGAGGGACTGGGTGACACAGCTAAACCCTAGTCCAGATTGTGGAGGGGAGCGCTACAATTTCACTGAAGCCAGAGGAGTACACTGGTGTAGAAGGAGCACAACATTGGGCCAGCCTGGGTCAGAACAGAACTCGGCCATGTGACTGCCTCAAATTCCCAACAGTCTAACTGCACCTTACCAGGTGACAGACTGAGAAACTTCTTGTATTTAAAGGACAAGCAAAACAACCCAGAAGACAGCAGAATCTTCTTCCTATTCCAAGGTGACACGCCCAGTGAGCCACCCTCGACAACACCGTATGCTTCTCCCGCTAGAAGCAGAGGGAGGGAGGTGAGAACGCTGGTTACAGAGGGATTAATGACTTCTGACAGATATGCTGATCTCCCTCTTGGCAGCTCCAGCCACCTTGCGGGTTGGTTTCAGCTTGGAGAAATTAGGGGGGACAACTTTACTATCCTATGTTAGCCAGATCCTCCCTGCCACATACGAACAGGAGCTATTACGTGTCTCTGTGTTCTCACAGTGCCTTGAGATACTGGACTGTTCTTTGGGACATCTCCTTGGGCTGCGAGGGTGGGTAGGTCTTCGCTCACAGCAGTTTCAATCCACCTTCATCCATCAACCACCAGGAGCAAATCTCAGACCCCAGATGGTTCCCTTTAAAAAGGAGCCTGATAGTTTGAGATATGGAAAATTTAAACCCAGATCCTCAAAGGTATTTAGGGATCTAAATCTCATTTCATTCCAAAACCCGGGTCTCCAAGACATCCCAAACAAGTGGTGAGGTGCTGACACACTGCAGTGGTGGATGAGGGAGGGAAGTAGAAAGAAAGACTCAGTAACTCATGCAGGCTGCCATATTTTGCCATCAATATTTTTTGTATTATCATTTCACTCTCTCTGGCAAGGATCTAGGTACCACGGTGCAGCTGCTGTGCAAGCAGGTGACAAAAAGTGACCGTCCTTATTCCAAAGAGCTCACAATTGTAGTATCGCACACCTATTTCCCTGCATAAGCCTCTTACCTCATGCTGGAGGAGATCTTGTGTGAGGGGTCGGGTGGCTATCTCCTGCACGACCAGATCTTCATCCTTTTCATAGACGCTAGAAGAGGCAATGGGCAGTGTAAAGATTCACAGAGGGCTGGGAGAGAAGGGACTCTCCTCTTGCGGAGGTGCAGGGGAGACAGACAGACAGACAAAGACACACACGGGTTTGGAGGCTTATCCCAGGCTTACTGATATAGCCGGACATTGGCTTTCTGCAGCTCATCGGCTTTCTCATCCGGTATGGTGGCCCGGAGCTCCCCGCGTCTCTCTCCCAGCACCGTGTTCATGATCTGCATGAGGTCCGGTGAATCCTTCTCATTGTCGATGATGCCAATCTGGGCACGGCCCCCTCTCTCACCATCCCTGATGCTACGAGACAGAGCGAGGCCCTGCAAGAGAGAGGTCCTGATTTAGCCAATGAAGTGACCCACCTTTCACCAGGGCTGACTTCCAGTGCTCACGGTACATTTCAGTACAATTTATTATTTCCGTAGATGCAGTCTGGCTGAGCAGTTCAGACCAGAGGGGAAAACGGGGGCATGAGGCACCCAACTACAACTCCCATGATGCACCATGGCAAGGTTTCCAAACGGAAATTTTTCAGGTTTTAAACAGAAACACGACATTCATAGAAAGGCATTTTTGGAGGAAAAAGTTGATGAGTTGAAAACCCAATTTTCCTTAGAAAAACAGTTTAGACAGGAAGTTTTCAAGCAGCTCTAACATCAAAGGAAACCCTTTTGTTACAGAAAGCACATGACGGGTTTGATTCCCGTGGCTGTAACCTACATGCGATCCTCCACCTAAAACCTTTCTTGGGCTGCCACATGTCCAGGGCCATCCCTGGGGGGAGCGGGGCCCAGGGCCAATTGGCCTAGGTGGGGCCCCCAGCCCAATGCTGGTGGGGAGCACGGGGGGGGGGAGGCTGCTCCGCCCCCCAGGGATCCCGGTCGGCCCCCCGGGGAGCCAGCCCTGGAAGCCGTGGCCACCCTCCAGGCAGGGAGTCGAGGCTGGGGCCCGGGGCGGCAGTCAGCCGAGGTCGTGGACGGGGGAGCCATCCCCGGCCAAGGCTGCCGCCGTCCTAGCCGCAGCCAAGATCTCAGGTGGTCGTGGCCGGCCCAGAGCCTGGGACCCACACACCTGCCCTGCCCCTGGGTTTGCCTGCTCCGTCCGGGGAGCACGGCCGGCCTAGGGGCCAGGGGAAGTGCTCCTGGCCTGCCCGAAGGCGGCAGGGAGAGGGGGAAGTATGGTCTTGGGGGGGCCGCGGTGTGGGCCCCACACTGCTCCGCTGGGAACGGGACAGCGCGGGGCCCACGTTACTGCGGGGTCCGGGGCGATTGCCCCGTTCGCCCCCCCCCCCCCCAAGGATGGCCCTGCACATGTCCCATGCCTGGAAATCTCCTCTTCAGCCTCTTTGTACCATTGCTTCTGTGGGAGCATCCCTGCTTGGCACCTCTTCTGAAAGTTTCAGCTCTCCTTATCATGACTATACTTCTACCGTGGCCCAATTCTCTGGATGCCACCACGCACAGAAAGAAGCCGTCTGCCTTCTTGTACCTATAAAGAAGTGCTATGAGTTCACCCACAACCTCGGGCCCCAGAATCTGTGGGCCCCGGAATATGGTTCTTCCAGGTTTCTGATGACATTGTCCCTGGCAACCACAGAGAAGCAGTGTGTCATCCAGTGGTCCAAAACTAAGGGTGGACTGGGTTCTCGACACTGCTGTGGTCCTGCCATGGTCAAATCGCTTCACTGCTATGTGCCTCAGTTTCCTCATCAGTAAAATGGGTTTAATGATAACCTTTGTAAAGTGCTATGAGATCTATGGAAGAAAACAGATACATAAGAGCTTGGTATTCTTATTTCTAAACTTCTGCTCTTCTTCAGCTACGGGTCACTTTAAACCAGACCACGACACCTTTAAAAAAACCCAACAACAACCGCCCCCCCCCCAAGTTTCCCCATCCTTGGGATCTCTAGTGTAGATAATGCTCCTGCCTTTTTAAGCACATAGACCTGAGTGAGGTGTAGAGGGATTATGTGACTTACCCAAGGCCACAGGGAGAATCTATAGCAGAGCAAGGACCCAAACCCACATTTCCTGAATTCCTGTCCTATGCTGTAACCGCAACACCATTCTTCCTCTCCTGTCGGAGCCGTTAATGGAAAAATAGCCCCCTGATAGGGTTTTACCTACTTATCATGGTATCACTAGCTTTGTGCTATGGAGGAGGCTATTTTACAAACACCATCATTCATAGTTTTCTTCATTTTTCAGGCTTTAAAAGTGCCCCAAATAAATCCAATGGCATTTTCCAGACTGACCCTGGATTTCTCAGCAATATTGCACTCAGGACCATTCCACTGGATCAGCACTTTCCCAAGGTCCAATAGGAATACATCTCCCTTATTGAAACTGTCCCACGAAAGCTCCACCTGTCACGAGATAAAGAAACAGCTTGTGTTACCAAGGGACAAAGATAGTCATAGAAAACTAGATTCTGGGGAAGGACCACACTCAGGTATTAATAATATGCTTGTTTTCCTCTGCAAATTCAGTAACAATCAATAACAAGACTGGGGACTTATCATTTATTTTCCTGTTTGAAGGGATAGGAACCTCTGCCATTTTTTAAAATCCAGGGAAGAGTCTGTGTGTGGGCTGGCTTTGTTCTTCTTTGAAAACTTCTCCTTTCCCGATAGCAGCAGTAACCTCTTTACAGAAACTGCATGGGAATACATGATTGGCTAGGCCTAACACCCATCAGCTTCTCTCTCTCTCTGCAAAATAAGCAAGGAGTCCTGTGGCATTTTTAAAGACTAATAAATTTATTTATTGCATGAGCTTTCGTGGGAAAAAAGGCTTAAGTGGGATTTTTCTCCCACGAAAGCTCATGCGAGAAATAAATGTGTTAGTCTTTAAAAGTGCCACAGGACTCCTTGTTTGTTTTGCTGAACTAGACCAACACGGCTCCCCCTTTGAAATACTCTCTGCAGCATACCAAAACCTAGAGGAAGCTATTGAAAGTTATTTATTGACTAAGGCGGAGATTCACAAACTGTGATAAAAAAATCTGACCAGTCGACTTGATTGGAAAATGGGTTTCTTCCCCCTTCCCATGGAAAGGTTTCAGGACAAGTGAAAAGAGCATGGTTCCTGCCCCAAGGCGCTTACAGTGGTGATCAGAAATAATTCTGGGCTCATAGTGCTAGACTGAGACACTTTATATTCAGGGCTGCAGTCCCAGCTGTTTCTGCATAACAGGCTTCTGTAGCTTGCCTCCCCGCCCCCGCTCCTTGTCTGGGAACCTGATCCATTGATGGGGCAATGCCCAGTATCACAGATACAAGCCAAGGTCTCGATCCTGCATAGAGCAGGGCCTGAAGCGCTCCTGCGATCTGTAGGAGTTGACCCTGACGGAGCCACTCCAGGCACAGCATAGAGGGAAGCAAATCTATGCAGATCTCTGCCGACTCGGGGTCTAATATTACTGCTGATGTGACGGGTGTGGAGGAGGGAAGGGGGGGCAAGGGTTACGGCAATGCCGTGGTGCAGTGACTCAGTTTTTCATGCGCATGCCTTGGCGATCCAACGAGGTCTTGGAAACATCATTATAATCAGGTATAATATGTTAATCGTACATAATAGCATCGTGTGTAACAATAATTATTACAAAAACCTGCATCAGGCCCTAGAGAAATGCATGTAAAAAACAGTCATTTTTCTCCTGCTTCAGAGCACAAGGCTGATACAAGATCAAGTTCATGTCTGGCTCAGTTTTAAATGTGTAAGAAATTCATGACTTCATCTAGATGATTGTTAGGCTGACTCCGCTCTCAGTGTGACTCCATTTGTCTTCAGCACCGAGTGCCTCCTGATTTGCACCGATGTAAAGACGATGAGAAGCAGGCTCTGTATTTGCAACCGTTGCTCAGAGTGCTTGATCTGGATCTCACACCACTGTAAGGTGTAACTCCCGTGAAATCCATGGCCAGCTTCTCAGCTGGTGCAAACTGAGGTAAAACTACTGGCTTCATTGGAATCAGGGTGATTTACACCTGTTGAAGATTTGGTCCTATGGAGTTACATGGGTAAAAAATCAAAGTGGGGTCAGAATCTGATGCAGATTTTCCCTGGTTTTAAATCCAGATGGTATTGCAGACCTTTAACTGACAGCTGTGCTTGCATGAAATTCACCTTGAGTGACCAATAAGAATAAAGAGCTTCCATCCTTACCTCTGTGGCTGACACATGCTTTTTTCCCTTGATGTGAAGGAGGCGTTTGATGTTGTACATATTAGTCTCCACATGCCTGAAGCCTGAAGCTACTCCTCCTTTCTTGTAGCTGTTGTATAACAGGGAATAGAGGGTTAGAGTTAGAGCTGGTAAAAAAATAAGTTTTTTCTATGAAAATTTCGAGTCATTGGCAAAAACTCAAAATTTCCAGAAATTTGGATTTGGAAACACTGCAATGGTGCCATCTGGGAGTCATAGTTTTTGGATCTAATGCTCCCATTCTTCTCTATAGGCCAGGATCTCTGGTCAGATTACATCTCCCATGATGCACCATGATCTTCTTTCTTGTATCATAGGAGTCATGTGGCTGTGGTGCATCATGGGAGGTGGAGTCTGTATGGGGACCCCAGCCTACAGAGGAGAATGGGATCATGACCACCTGAACTCTCTCTCTCAAGAAGCCCTGCAGAGGTATTTCAGAATTGAAATTTTCTGTTTCCAGGTGCTCGGTTTTTTGATGACCAAGCAAAATTTTCTCCAGACACTATTTGCAACTATTGTGTTGAAAATCTAATTTGCCATCAAAAAAACAGTTTTGATGGAAAAATGTTGACCACCCCAATTAAAATAAAACAACATTCGGCAGGGACTCAGGACGCTACCCTTGTCTCCATTGTAAGTCACCAATTTTTGTTGTATGTGTGCCATGGGACATGTGCATCACAAGGTTTGACTGGAGGTCCCACTGTGATCAAAGAACCGCTGAATGCCAAGCATACTTAGTCTACAGAGATCTCCGGGGTTCATCAGAAGAATGTCACATAAGGTTTCTAATGAAAACCTGAGTCACACTGGTTCAGATGTGCATGGAGTGATGTATATATACTGACACTTACATTCTTAACGTCTATGACAAGGGACTGGTCACCAGAAAGGTGAAAAGCAGGTTTTCCTTCAGGCAAGAAATGTTTATCGGCCTGTCTCTTTACATGTAAATGGAATATTGGATGGTTCACAGTCTGAACAAAATTCCATTGACTAGATTTTAGAGTTTGCAGGAAAATCCAAAAACAGTCAGGGTTATCCTGTGTAGGAGTAAGACAATGAAACAGTAGCTGGGGATGCAGATGAATCTGCAGTTATTCCAATCTGTGGGAAAAAGCTGTCAGTGAATTTGATTTTATGAGAAAAGGCACCTCTGAAAACACAGGGAAAAGGAACTAGGAGAAGATACCCTATAGGAGATGAGGAATGACTTTGGACTAATAAACGCATTATAATTTTTTTTCCATGTAATCATTTGTTTCCAATATTCTTACTTTCTATCACTGGAATCTGTTCCTTGATAAGAAACTGTTTTTACGACAAAGAGAGAAGCAAGCGAGAACGTGCGGGAGAGCTGTGTGTTAAGTAAAGGGGTGATGCTGTGTTGAATCTTGCAAGTTGGGTGAACAATTCCATTGGGAGCAGTGAATCAGAGGTTTCTAGGAACATTCCAGGGAACAGGGGCTCTGCTCTCCAGCGGGGCTATCGGAGGACTTGAAGACAGGTGTGTGCCTATCACTTACTTGTATTAAGAGAATTCCAAAGGGGTAGCCGTGTTAGTCTATTGTAGAAAGACAACAGAGTCCTGTGGCACTTTTAAAGACTAACAGATTTATTTATTGCATGAGCTTTCGTGGGAGAAAATCCCACTTCGTCAGACGCTTTGAAGATAGGAAAGTTACAGAGTGGGAGGAAATTAAATGCAGGGGAGTGTATGACATAGCATCCCACGAAAGCTCGTGCGATAAATAAATCTGTTAGTCTTTAAAAGTGCCACAGGATTCTGTTGTCTTTCTTGTATTAAGAGAGAGAGGCCTGGAGGGAACTTGTGTTGCCAGAGACTGGCGGATTCATGTTGCTGATACACAGCAGGTACAGAGACTTACATAACCCCATGGTCTAGAAGACTCTAGATGTCCCTAATACTCTGACTGCCGGATGGTGGGATTGGACAATGGAGGACTGCTCATTTGATAATGGCCCTATTTTGTTCTTTCCCTTGGAAGCACCTGGCATTGTCCACTGTCGGGAGACAGGATACTGGGCTAGATGGTCCATTGGTCTGACCCAGTCTGGCTGTTCTTATGCTGTTATTAACCGCCATCAGTGAGGGCAGGTTGTAGCAAAGTTCCTCGCAACACTGGGTACCCTTGTAGCACACCTTTGTCACAATGCACCAAACAGAACTTTATGATGGAGACACAGGTGCACCCCAAGATGACACAGAGATCAGAAACAGTTCTTTTGAGCTGCCTTCCTGACTTGTGGGGTGCACCAGCTAGGACTGGAATGGATGAGACTGTACCATGAATCACCTGCATTTTGCAAAATCTAACACCCCACGTGCAGGTATCAGGCCTCCCACTAAGTTTCAGCCCGTGCCAGAGAGGAAAGAAGTATACAATAGTTCTCGCCTAGTTGGGAATACGCCAGTCACATATTTCAGCTTGGGCCAGAACTTTAATAAGGGTTAATAAAATGGGTGAAAGCCACCATCACCAATGTGAGTGGGGAATTCAGATTTCATAGTGTTTCAGCTCTACTTTGCACAAGGGACAAGGCAGTCCGGGAGAGAAAGGCTGGTTCAGTAGTATAAATACATTCAAGTTTTAAAGGCACACAGATGCTGTGTGTATGGAGGACACATACGAGCCTAAAATAGAAGATATTGACTCCTGTGGAGTTATTACTGATTAATGCCAGTGTGAGATTATAATTATGTCCCTTGTGCTGTGCTGAGTTTGTTCTATGAAGCCCCAAATGATGTGAGTTCTGCTTACTTAAGATGAGAATCAGAGCTGCTGGGGTTTTATGAAGACTAAGAGGGGGTTTTGGCCCACCCCATTTTCTCCGACATTTACAGGAAACATTCAAGGCATTTAGAAGCAATGGGTGAAATGTTTCCCAATTCAAAATCAATCAAAACTGGGGAGAAAAATTTGAGGAAGGTCTTACAAAAAATTACCCTGATTTTGACCAACTATGAGACTGGTCAAAAAGTTTCAGATTCTAAAATGATGATGACATTTTCTGAAAATGTTTTTTGACCAAGCCTGAGTGCTGGGGCCAGGCCCACAGCTGGAGAGCCTCCATTTATTTACAGCAGGTTTTGCATCACTCACATAATGCCATTTTTGAAGTAGCTTTTGAAGGCCTCGGACTCATGTCCTTCCACTTCTCGATGTTGCACTGGACTCCCCCCAAGAAGGTCATCCAACTGAGTGACGTAGAAGGCCGCCGCGCCCTGTTCATCCTGGGATGAGTCCTTCCCAATCCAGTAGTGAAGGTCAGTTGTGAAGCCATTTGAGGTCTTCTTGTTCTTGGAAAGACAAAAGAGGAGATGAGGGTGAGATGTGTTGTGCTTGTAGGTTTCAGACTAAGCAACCATGCAGATCCGCTTAGACCAGGGGTGGGCAAACTTTTTGACTCGTGGGCCACAATGGGTTCATATATTGGACTGGGGGCCGGACCAAGAGCAGATGGATGGGGCGTTTGTGTGAACTAATATAAATTAAATTTAAACTTTGTAACATTAAAGGTTTAGTTTAATTCAAGGTAGAACAGAATTAATTAATTGTGTTTAATTAATTGAATTTGAATGAATTTTGAATTGAAATTTAATTTTTAGAAAGGTTTTTATTTAAAATTAATTTTTAAAAAGCTTTTTAAAAAGGAAGGAAGGAAGGACGGAAGGACGGAAGGACGGAAGGAAGGAAGGAAGAGAAAGAAAAAAGAGAGAAGGAAGGAGGAGAAAAAGAAAAAAGTAAGAGAAAGAAGAAAGGAAGGAAGAGGAAGACGAGAAGGAAAGAAGGAAAAGAAACAAGGAAGGAAGAGGAAGATGAGAAAGAAAGAAGAAAGGAAGGAAGGAAGGAAGAGGAAGAGAAAGAAGGAAGGAAGGAAGAGGAAGACAAAGAAGAGAAAGAAAAAAGGAAGAGAAAGAAGGAAAGAAAAAGGAAGGCAAACAAGAGAAAGAAAGGAAGAGAAAGGAAGAAAAAAGAGAAGGTAGGAAAAGAGAGGTGGAGAGAAGGAAAGGAGTTAGAGAAAGAAGGAAAGAAAACGGAAGGCAAAGAAGAGAAAAAGAAGGAAAGAAAAGGGAAGGCAAAGAAGAGAAAAGGAAGGAAAGAAA
>ML685847.1:3021486-3165288 GCA_007922175.1 Pelusios castaneus | reverse complement strand
AGAAAAGGAAGGAAAGAAAAGGGAAGGCAAAGAAGAGAAAAGGAAGGGAAGAGAAAAGAAGGCGAAGAAGAGAAAGAAGAGGAAAAAAAAAAAGAAAGAAAGAAAAAAGCCGAGGCCGCTGGCGGCGGGGACCCAAATGCAGCCCCGGCAGGGCACAGCAGACCCCGGCACCGGAGGCTGACCCCGGCCCCGGGCCAGGAAGTCGAGTCGGCCGGCGGGTGGAAGCCCAGCAGCCTGCCCCACCCGCAGCCACCCCGCTGCCCCGGCCGCATGGGGCAGGCAGGCAGGCACGCGCGCATGCCCCGGCCCTGAGCCTGCCTGCTCCGCTCTGGGGGCGGGGAGGGCCAGCGCAGAGTCCGGGCTCAGGCCGGGTCTGCCGCGGCAATGCCGCGGCAAAGCTGCAGCCCGGGGAGTCTGCAGGGAGCGGTGGGGGCTGCCGGCCTGCGCGGGGGTCCCTCAATGCTGTGCGGGGGTTGCAATGGCCGCTGCGCGGCCGCGCGCCCGCACAGCTTAGAGGGAACACTGCTTAGGAGCCATTTCTTTATATAAAAAAAACAAAAACAAACGAGCAGCTCTGCGGGCCGGATAAAAAAGTCAGCCGGGCCGTACTTTGCCCATCCCTGGCTTAGACTCACAACCCAGAAACAAGGACAGCTTCAAAGTGTGATTGGCTTCTTGTGAGAAATACTTCCTACACAGGAGAACTGGTATAAACTAGAGCCAAATCAGAGAGTCCTTAGTCACACAAAACTCCCATGCAGTTGGTGAATGTTCCCCTGAGCGAGGAAAACAGGATTTGCCCTTAACATTGGGCATGTGAAAACCTGTCTGAGGTCAAGCTGCTCTCCTAGGGCCCAGCTCTGCACCACGAAAGTACCTGGGAATTTTGCCAGTGATTTCAATGGGGGCAGGATTTGCACTTTCAAGAACTCTGGGAGGCCTGATTCAGGGAAGCACTTACTAGGACTTACGCACATGCCTAAACTTTTAGCATGTTATGTGTGAGGTACATACCTGGCCCCCGTTACCATAGTAATTAACAGTCTTGAATGTATTTGTCCTCCCTGCACTCCTGCCAGCTAGCAAATGTGATTATCCCCCGTTCACTGGGGCTCATACCAAGAGACTTGCCCCACTCACACAGGACGCCTGGCACAGAACAAGGCCTTGAATTCAGGACTCCCAAGTCACAGGGTAACTACTCATTAGACCTCATCCTTTCCCTTCCTGTCGGAGATCAGGGCCTAAGTGCTGCAACATGCTTGCTCCCCTTCTTACGCTCATGTTTTGTGAGTCTTATATTGTTTATTCTAAGTGCTTTCAGATCCCTGGACAAAATGCTGTTATGCACGTGTGTTGTTAAATTACACAATCAGACACTTTTTCCACAGGTTCCCCAACTCGTCGAGTACAAGGTGGCAGAATGATGCTTCCATGGGCTAATTTTTGAGTCATTAATTTTGCAGCCTAAATATTCATTTAATGTAGGTTTTTATGTATATATATGAGAATAATATATTAATCATATGATATATATATATATATATATAATACACACACAGTAAATATGGAGAGCATACAAATGGTGTGTGAAACCCAGCTGACTCACATACATGTCTAGCTCCAGCCAAGAGCTATGTGTGTCTGAGGGCCATACACCTCCCTTTGTGATTCCCTTTGTCTTGTGTAACAAAGCCAAATAGCTTAGAAGGAAAAGACAAGCAGGTGTTTTTTGAATGATGCTGGGTGTTTTTCTTCGCCTATTGTGACAAACTCCATCACCCATTGTGGAGGAAAACTAAAAGAGACTCATTGATGCTAAATTATGTTTCTCTGTTCTGTTCCATGGAAAGTGCTCAGAGAACGTTGGTGCACCAGTTAAGAGCTCAAATAGAGAAGAACTTGATTTCTTTAGCTGCAACTCCTTCATTTGCAACGAAAGCACTCATTTAACATGCAATCCTACCAGAAGCTCAGAGCTTCATTGGTCTAGAGAGCAGCAGTTCCCAAACTAATGGTCGTAACCTCAAGTGGGATCACTTCATCAGCAGATGGGCTCACAGCAGCGATTCTGAGTGCGCAGAGGACACCATTTTACAGAACGCCATCGATCACACAGCATGACCTCACACACACCATATGCATGAATCACGCTGAACTGCGGATGCTATTTTGCTCAGCAAAATGGCGTCCTCCACAAAGCATGATTTCACGGACACTGTATCTGGGTGGGGTCAGACAGTCTGGAGGACACCTTTTTGTAAAGCAAAATGGCATCCTCCTAGCCGTGTGACCTTGCACGTACAGAGCAGATAAGCCACATTGCATGGAGGGCACCATTTTTAAATGGCAACTTCCATGATGTCTGGGCTGCTGGCAACACACCAGCAAACATGTTTGGGAACTGCTGGTTTAGAGACAAACCATACCCAAGCAGTTTACCACCTACACAGCCAATACAATGGGAAGTAAGAGAATGATTTACATGTTGTGGTACAGAGAGTACAGAGGAGAAGTAACTTGCACAGAGCACAGCACCAGGAGTGGAGTCTAGATGTCCTGAGAAGAACTGGTTAGAAATTTTTCATGGACATAGCTTTTTCTCTGGAGAATGCAGGCTTGTCAAACCCAAAACTTTCCATGGGAACGCAGCAGTTTCAATGAAACTTTTGTCTAGAAAGTTTCTCATGTGCAGAGGGTGCACCTTCTGGTCAAAACTCAGAGAGTGAGCAATCACCCACCATCGCAGACTAGCTTCGAGGTTTAGCCTTTCACCAGCGATGCAGGCGACTGAGCTTTACATCCTGGCTCTGACTGAGTCAGTGAGACCTTTTTGGGCGAGGTGGTTTCTCTCTGACAAAAAAATGCTAAAAGCTTTATGACCAGGAGGAACAAGGACATTCTGTGGGACAGTCCAGCTTACCTGCCCAGCTCCAGCTCTGAGTGTCGGGCCTTGTATACATGACAGCTTTATTGCGCGGTAAGCCTCCTTACCGCGCGATAAAGCTCTGAGCGTACGCACGTACATTTTGCTTGTTGCGCGGCAACAGCCCTCGTGCCGCGGAACAGGTAAACCACCCAAATGAGGGTGCTTAGGTTTACCGTGGAACAGTTGTTCCGCGATAGAGCCCGTGTGTACACTCCTTGCGATTTTGACAGCCTCTGGAAATGTCCCAGAGTGCCGAGCGAGGCCACTCGGGGACACCGGAGCTGTCAAACGTGTCAATTTCACTGCTCTAGCTGCATAGCATAGAGCCGGGAAACGGAGCGGCTTGAGGGACTCCCCTGGTGCCACAGGCAGCTTGAGCCCTGGTCCCGTAGCTGGGGCTCAGCTGCCTCCGTGGCTGGAGCCACGCTGCTGTGGCTGGGGTTCAAACCACCAGTGGCAGCTGAGCCCCGGCCGCGGGACCAGGGCTCAAGCCACCAGCCCGGAACCGAGGCTCAAGCCGCCCCACTCCCGCTCTGGTTGCCGGTTTCCCGAGCGGCAGCTTCCACCCCCGCCCAGGGAGCTGGCAAGCTGGGCGGCAGTGGGGCTCAAGCCGCGGGGGAATCCTCAGGCCACTGCCATGGGATTTCCTCTAGCCCGTGGCTTCACGGGAAGCTGGGTAGCCAGAGGGAATCCCCATGGCAGCAGGATTGCAGCCTCCAGCAGTGCCAGTGAGTCCCGCTATCACCCAGTTCCTGGCAGCTGTCAACTCTGGTTGACAGCTCTGGGAACCCTGGCTGCTACTGTGCATGGTGGGATCGGTGCCCACCGTGCACTGCTCTATATCGTGCAAGAAGTAAAAAAAGCGTGGCCACTCCACTAGAGGGAGAGCAGTGTGTACACTCTCCCTCGCAATAAAAGTCACTTCACTTTTATAGCGCAAGGGGCTCCTTGCGCGACAATTGGATAGTGTGTACATGGCCTCGGTCTCGCGCTCTTTAGTATGTTTACATGGCAATTAAAAACCTGCAGCTGGCCCGTGCCAGCTGACTGGGGGCTGCAGGGATCTTGCTAAGGGGCTGTTTCCTTGCAGTGGAGACGTTGGGGCTCAGGCTGGTTGGCGGCTTTAGGAGCTAGGGGTGTGAGAGGGCCCAGAGCTCAGGCTGCAGGGCAGCCCACATGTTTACAGTACAATGAATCAGCCCCTTAGCCTGAAGCCTAGAAACCTGAGTGAGCTGGTAAGGGCCAGTCCTGGATTTCTCATTGCATTGTAGACAAACCCTTAAACACAACCCTCGCCTTCCTTCCCTGGCCCCGAATAGGGAAGGGCTCAGTTCTGCCACCATTCCCCTGCACAATTTCCATTGGAGTCCACGGAAGCTGCGTGCGTTCATTTCAGAGCCTGTGTGCCTGTGCCTGAGACTACCAACCCCGCTGTTGGCTGTCAGAAAACATCTGCCTGAGAAATATGACTAGCTGCAGGGCACCCCGGGCATTCCACTTTTGTTCACGAGATCCCCCGGGTGCCACCCTGTGAGTCACTGGGCAGCAGGGAGCCTGTATTCAGGCAGTGCCGGGCTTGGAAAGTGAAACACGTCCCAGCATGAACAAGCTGCTGCTTCTAATGCTGCAGAGAAAAACATTCCTCCCTAGATTGAACCCTGGCTTAGATCAGCCTGATGGGCTGGAAGAAGAGTCCTGTTTGAGTCCCACCACCTGACCTGTGCAATGCCAAAGGATATAATTCTGCTCCCCCTCCATAAGGCAGGCAGGGTTTGGGGAGCCCACAGAAAGCGCAGACCCCTTCTTCATTGCCTGGGCTACGCATATGCCAATGTATCCTGGGCAGGACTTGGCTGGTTCTTTGGGCCACGGGCAATGCGGTCCTACTAGCAATTCCCCAGTGTGGCGGGTGGAAGACCTGAGTTACAGGGTCTATGGAGGTAGAGGGGAATTTAACCTTCCACCCCTTTTCCACCTGGGCTTTAGGAAGTCAACTAAACCCATTGAAAATTCTTTTGTCCCATTGGAATGGTCACTCCGGAGCATGGCTCAGCCCGGATGGAAAAGTAGACCCCAGGAAGCCTCTAAATTTGCAGTTGTTAGATATGTGAGTAGATGGATTATACTCTGATCATAAAGAGGCAGCAAACGCTCAGCTCCATGCTGAGCCTTGAGCAGCAGGCAAACGAGACAAACGGGTTTTCCTAACTCTAAAACAACCCACCCATCTATCACTGTGTAACTCAAATGACCCAAGGTAAGCAAGGTAACACAGGACACCGCAGCGACGACCTGTGCAAATGAAGAGGAATTTGGGAGGAATTAAAGAAGGGCCAACACCACACATGATCCGGGAAGATCACCCTAGGCACACTCGGCACTTCTGTTACAAGCCAGGTGCTCAGGCCAGGTTCTCAGAAGTTCCTCCTTTGGGGTAGCCCGGGTCATGTTTCACGTGAACCTGGCCCAAGTTCTGAGTGAGCCCATGAGGTCGCCTGACTCCCTGTCTGATTCTCTTACCGCTACATAATACTGGGGTTACAGCACAGGATGGGAGGCACGTGAGCTAGCGTCTATTTCCAGAGGATGTGACCCTGGGCCAATCACGAAGGTCAACATTCACATAACGCACTAGTGTTTTTGGCTGTTTGAATTTCTGGAAGCCCAACTTGACACATCTTAGAGGGGTGTGATTACCGAAAAAGGGCTGTTCACCCAACCCCCCGAGAACCAAATCCTTTTTAAGGACTGGGCATCCTTGACACACCCAAAATCCAGGGGGGCATTTTTGAAATAGAGGCCTTCAACCTTAATGATCCCTAGCCAGAATACACTGCAGGAACATGGAGTACGAGCATCATTTCAACAGGCTTGACAGAGTGGATTGTCTTTTTCATGCATTTTCCCCCATGGCTGCTCCTCTGGCCTCTTTCATACTAAATAGGCAATAAAGTCAATTCAGGTGTTAAAATCAGACTGGTGAAAGTTACGTTTTACCAGAAGGCCTCTGGACCCAGGCAAGTGCCAATTCAAGTGAGGTTAATGAAATAACACAGAACACTTCCAAACCCACTGATGTCTGCTCAGCTTACTTACATATAATATGATGTAACAGTCTCCTTCAAAAAAGGCCCCATAAGCCTTTTCAGGGACAGGAACCATTTTCATTTTCTGTAAGAAATCAGAGAAAGCAACCGTAAAAAAACCAACCTATGCCTGGACAAGATGCGGCAGTGAGTTTGTTGGGGTAACAAATGTGGTATCCCCTTCTCTTCTGTACATTGACATAAGCCTGGCTCAAAAAGGGATGCATCAAAGATGCAACATTCAGGCCCCGCTGAATTTAATGGGAATTTTGCCGTTGACGTCACTGGAGCCAGAATTTCACACTAAGCACCCAAGGGTCTAGCTACCAGAACCACTGTGTCTTTCTGCTGTTTACTGTCTGTGCTGCTGAGTTTCTCTTCACAGAACAGAATGCACTGGCCATCTTACGGCTAAATGCTGGAAAGTAAATTGAGTGTGAAAGAACTACATTCACAAGATTCCAGCACTTTCTGACTCCAGCCACTAGTCACGCACTCCAGCAGGGGGTCAAACCCAATTCTTCGAGGCGTCCAGACACAAGCCATGTGAGAACAAAATGCTTTTTAAAAACTATCAGGCTCTAAGATTTTGTGTAAGTCAGAACAGCGCTCACAAGAGCTGCTGTATTGGGGACTGTACTCACAGCGTATCTATAAAGTACAGAGGAAGGCACGCCAAAGGACTCCATCTCTGAGCTGGAGGGTGAGGGGTCTCTATGGCTCACATCTTGGCCTCTAAGTCTATGTCTACACTTGTTAATCTAAGTCGACTTAGCATGTCTACACTCAAATTTTAAGTCAACTTTGAGGGGACCTTGCCAAATTGACCTAGAGCGTCCACACTGGACTCCTAGGTCAACTTTTAGGGGCCAGGTGGATCTGGGACAGGTCCATGGTGGCAGGGGGCACCCCTTGCCAAGTGCCAGGGGGCTGCCCCATTGTTCCTTGGTACAATGGAGCAAAGGGGGACAGGGACCCTGGCAGGGCATCGAGGCAGGGTGCCCTGCCCTTTGGGGTCATGCCAGGCTGTGACTGTGCCAGCCACACTGGCAGGGAGGGCAGTGGGGAAGCCCTGGAGCCCCCTAAGTCGACTTAGAGTCAACTTAGGGCTTCTCCACATCTACACTGGCTAAGTCGACTTTCTAAAGTCGATTTAGCCAGTAAAGTCGACTTAAAAGGAGGTTTTACAAAGTCGACTTAATTTTTCCTTAAGTCGATTTAAGCAGCTGCTTAAGTCGACTTAAGGAAAGTGTAGTGTAGATGCAGATTAAATTAAGTCGATTTAAGCAAGCTTAAGTCGACTTAATTTACAAGTGTAGACGCAGCCTAAGTTTTCACACAGCATTCACTGCAAGGCTGTCCACGAGCAGCTGCTGAGCTTTCCAACCAGCTGCTCAGTGTACACAGGGTGACACAGGGGCGTGTTAGGTCCCTCGCTGCAAACATTCAGCCCTTCATTTTTCAGGGGTTAATAAAGATGGACCGTGAACTTACCTCAGTTTTAGGTGAAGCCCAGAAGTAGAGGCTGAATTCTTCTCTATGATTTAATGGATCTTCTGGCCTTAAAGTCTATGGCTGTGTCTCCACTTACTAAAGTTAGTTCGAATTAGTTAATTCAAACTAACTAATTCAAACTAATTTTAATTACTTCGAATTAACTTAATTCGAACTAGCAAATTTTAGTTCTAACTACGCAAGTGCCATTCACGGCACTTGCTTAGTTCGAATTAGCGAACTGCATTGAGTTCAATGTGCTGGTTAGTTCGAACTAAGCGCTTAGTTCGAACTAACATGGCCACATTGGGTTAATTCGAACTAATTAGTCCGAATTAACCCTTACTTCGAAAAGTAGAAGCGAATTTATTAGTTCGAATGAAGGAAGCCCTTAATTCGAACTAATGAATGCCTAGTGTGGCCAAGGCTTAAGTTAGCTCGAATTAAGTTTCTTTAATTTGAACTAACACGCCAGTGTAGACACAGCCATAGTCTAGACATGTTTTGAAGCTCTATGGAAGTGGACTGTTTCCCTTTGGGAGCAGTATGCTCTGATAGGAAGGGTGCTAACTGGTACTCGGGAGATGAGAGTTCTGCTCTTGACTGCCACTGACTTGCTTTTGGGCATATCACTCCACAGCGCCTCTTTCCTATCTCACCTCCCATGTCTTCAAGGCAAGGGCTGTCTCATTATCTGTTTGTACAGCGCCCTGCACGGGGAGGAATGCAGGGAATGAATAAAGCAACCTGCTATTCAGCAGTATACATCTCACCTCCCCCCTTACTGATTGTCAGCAGAGGTAAAAGTCTCCTACTGCTTCCAGCTGAAAGACTTTGAGCCTGATCCCCCGTGATTCACCAGACTTTGACTCAGGCCCGTCATCCGTTAAATCAAGTGACAGAAGGCCGCGCTTTTACTGCTGAAGGACTTGAGTTCAAATCCTGCTGCTGTATCAGCTAGGCTCACCATTACCAGAGGGCAACGGCCACATGAGACCACTTGGGGCAGCGTTATCCCAGGACGGAGCATTTCTGGCAACTCCCTAGTTAACACGGAGGAGAACAAGGGTTTACCAGGCCGACAAGCTGCCTGCTGCAGGCCCCGTGCCCCCTTGCTCAGGTGAACAAAGGAAACTCGAGATGGATTTCTGGGCTCCACTCAGATTGGCACTGAGTTTTCCAGTTCACATCTAACAGGAATATGAAACTGGGCAATCTCACTGGGATGGAATTCAGACCAATAATGTGTGGTTTATGACTCATCTGCTATTTATAGAGGGCTGTCCTGTGCTAGCTGGAGCTCTTTGTGCCTTGGGTGTAGGCAGATATTGATCGTGTGCACTCTAATTACGGTACACTGTGTACATAAGGGCATATTATTGTAATTTCCCCGGCAAATGTTCCGGTTTGGCTTGTTCTGTATCAGCCCTTTTATGAACACCCTGCTTGACAATGAAGAGGTGACTCAGATTCAGGTTAGAAAGAAGGCACATATTTTCAAAGTGCGAGGGTGATTCACACTTAGAACAAACTTCCAAGAGACGCCGTGGTTACTCCATCTCTTGGAGTCTTCACATCAAGACTGGGTGCCCTTCTGGAAGATATACTTTAGCCAAACATAAATAACTGGGGGTGGTGCAAGGGTAAGTGGGTGAAACTCTAGGGCCCGTGGAGAAGTTGTAGTAACATAATGGTCCCTTCTGGCTTAAGATTTATGAATCAATGAACCATTCGGAGTTCAAAACAATGAACACCTCCGGAGGTGATGCAGTCAGGGAAATACAAGCGTATCTAACTAGAAGTAATGGAATGAAGCTGGGAAAGGAAGAACTGGGGGTGAATATCAGGAGAAAGACCTGTTAATGAAATCCATGAAACATTCCAGGGACACATGGTGGTGACCCCATTGCTTGGGATTTAAAGCAAAATGAATGAATAACTAGTAAAAGCATTGTAGGGGCACTCCTACATTAGTGAGGCTGTGATGGACTGGATGCCCTAACAGGCATTTCCATTTCTAATTACTATGATCTAGATAAGTGGTTTTCAAACCTTTTTCCTCTGGACCCAGTTAAAAAAAAAATCATTTATGCCCATGACCCAACAATTACATCTTTGAGCAAGTTCCAAAGGGGGGGAGGGGAGGGCGCATTAGTCTAGGTCAGCCAAACAATCAAGGAGTCCTGTGGCACTTTTAAAGACTAACAAATCTATTTATTGCATGAGCTTTTGTGGGAGAAAATCCCACTTCGTCAGATGCCTTGAAGATGGGGAACGTACAGAATGGGAGGACATGAAATGCAGGGGAGTGTATGACATAGGATCAGGTCAGGCTAGTGAGCAATGCAGTCCAGTCTTTTGGGGCAGCAGCAGGGGGGCCGCGACCCATTGTCTGAGGGTCTGCGACCCAGTATTGGGTCTCAACCCTAAGTTTGAAAACCACTGCTCTTGATCTCTAATGCTCACGGGAATTATGACCGCACTAAAGGTGAAGATTGGAGGGGGCAACAGAGAGATCAATGCCTGCACCTAGTCCCTCTTCCCAGCTCCATCTTGAATCTCACGCAAGACGATCTGAAGGTCAAGGCGAGAGGGTCGCTAACGTCCAGCGTTTGTGGGGGAGTGTTTGAATCAATGGCCAGCCCTGCCCTACTTTTAGTTCTGGGGGGAGAGGAGGGACGGAGCCGACCAGCCTGAGAATGTCTGCCAATATTTCAGTGCTGCTGACTTGGTTGGGCAGCTGGTGCTCACGCAACGGGGACTGGAAAACTTTAGTCTTACGTTACTTCAGTCTGCCCTTGGTACACAGAGGGTTAACAAACCATGTCTACACAATCTCTGTCACGCGCGGGCACAGAGTTGTGGGTCCCTGGCATTCAAGCTGCCATTTCTGTGCTGGCCCAGCCGGTTTCCCCTCATACCAGCATTTCTCTGGGGCACCAGCATGCTTTTAATTCCAGCTCCCCTGGAAAGTGGCGCAATGCCATGCTGACAAACAGGGGCATGCAATGGCTTTCCATCACTGACAATGGAAAAGTCTTTGCCAAGCAGCCCTCACTGTACAGACACCCGGCTGAGCTTTGCTCAGCTCCTTGGGCTCTGGTCTCTAAGTCTCAGGCTGGGCTCCTTCTGGGGAAAGAAGACTGAGCCAGGCCCTAGCCGCCTTCAGGACTGAATGCAATGGCCGCTTTTTTGGGCAGTATCTTCCTGAGGGTGACTCGCAATGAGGCAGTTAGGAACGGGGTGCAATGGGCAAGGAGAGCCCCCATGCTATGGGAGAGGCCCCCACTAGAAAAATGAGACTGATGTTACAGTCACAGCCGGCAACAGGCGACTTGGCCAGTGTCTACTAGTGTAGACACAGCTCAGGCATTTCTCCAGTTATGGTAGTGTGCTGTGAAAAACAGCATCTGCTGTGGTGCAGGAAGCTAGTCTTGTGGCTACTGCAACGGACGGGGTGTCAGGGGAGCTGGGCTCAGTTCCTGCCGCGGCCACTGACTCACTCCAGGACTTTGGGCAAGTCACTTAAAATCCTCGATTTCTCAGCTGTTATGTTGGAATAATAAAGTTTCCATCTTGGGCGTGTCTATTTACACCGAAAGCTGTAGACATCAGGGACCGTTTATTACTACAGGTCTGTGCAACCCCTCGTGCAGTGGAATCTCTGGAGGCGACTGTAATAAAGTGCCAATTCCTGTTTCCTAAGTCAGTGTTAACTCTGTTTGGCAGCTGGAGGAGCTGAAGCACAGAGCTGTGGTGCGAGTGGCTGAATGTCACACGTGGTGTGTGTGTGGGATAAAGCTGGAAAGAGAACTGGGTCTTGTGATTCCTAGTCTTCGTGTGGTTTTTTTTAACTGCAAGCCCATCGTCTCTCATCTGAGCAATTTTTCTTGTAAAACATACCCACACCCACACAGTCTGCGAAGAACGCACTCCTCTCACCGTACCTCTATGGTCCATATCTGCAGTCCCGGCTTTCTCTCGATGGGGGGGAGGCCCGTGTCAGTGTCTGTCATTCTGCTGCTTGAACTGAAGGAGAGAAAGACGAAGAATAGAGCAACTATCAACTTTGGTAAAATGCCACGCCAGCTGGCAGCGAGCACGGATTCATCCCTCAGAACGAAATTCTCTGAAGCCCTTTGTTGGCTTTAGTGATGCAAACAACAGACTGTGGCTCTGATTTCCCCATGGCCTTGCACCTTGCAGCGTCATTTCCACTGGTGCAAAATAAGGATCAAATGCTGCCCCACACTCTGATTTGGTACCACGGTCCGTACTCTCTCTCTCTCTCTGATTGAACAGAGCACACGAGCCGTGGCTTGTACCACAAATGCACTGCGAGGCGTTTCTAGCTGAACGCTGGGCCCACCTAAGAGCTGTTGTGTTTCTTGCCGCATGTATTGTATGGAAGGGCAGAAAAGAACTTACACTGTGGGGAAAAGGCAGGATTCCTCCCCAGCTAATTCTGTGTTAACTCAACCTTCTTTTGTTCGAGTAAAACAAACAGGAAATAAGCAGGTGATCGAGAGGGTAATTTTTAAAAGCTATCTGACCCGATCCTCAGTGGGTGTAGCTTGGCAGAGCTCTAGCAAATGTACACCATCAGCTGAGGATCTGGCCCAAAGCTTTGGCTGTTGGTTTGTGAGGCACAGCGCCAAAGTGGTGAAAAGACAGGAAGAGCCTTTTCTGTTGGGGGCTGTGGGTCTCTAAAGGAAAAGCAAAAGCTCCAAGTGTGGCATTTGCACACTTGCAATTCTATCTATTTAGCAAATGTCTTTCTTTCCTGAGGGTCCCCACTGTATACACAGAGGATTCTCTGAACCCATTAGTCACATGCACCCACCTCTGGGGGGTGACCCAACAGTTAATCCACCACTCACAACACTACAGGACAGTTCAGGCCAGGAAGTGAGCAGGGCATCTAGGGCAAGGGGACACTACAGGGGGGAGTTAGGCAGAATGCATTTTCGCCAATTATTGGTGCTAACCCTTCTACTTATTTCAAGTAATATTGGAACTAGAACGTGGTAACAATCCCAGACACCAGGAACCTTTATTGTCATCACCACCATTGGTCAGAATTTCCAGGCACTGGGAGGCAAAGAATGCAGATCCTCCTGCCCCAGGAGCACACTTGAGTCAAAGTGAACCGCATGTTACCAGTATGAGATCTATGACACGGAGGTGACCCATTATCGCTCTATCCAGTAGATGGCAATAGAACGCACATGCATCAGCCAGTTCATTACTGTATTTACAATCTTTGGGATCAATTTCCCCCCTCGGTTAAGTTACTGGGGACGAAGAGAAGTAATGTATGGTGTTAGGTGGCTCGTTGACTTTATCTTTTCATTTATACGTCAAACCGCTGTGGTGGTGTAATTCTCTGGCTCCCAATTTGTGTTTGCTTACAATAGAGTTAACTATTATACCAGTTAAACCCAACCCACCTAGACTGCATTTTATTCTCTGCCCACATTCCTGCCAAATGAAAGGTCTGCACTGACTACAGCCGGCCAGTCCTGCCCCTCCTGTGCTTCCTGGTCTTTTGTTAAACTGCATGTAATAATAGATCAGATCTCTGAATATTATTGTTGAGTCTGAATTTGGCAGAGCATCAGATGTTTTCCATCACAGGCCCCTGAGCTCCCAGTAAAAGTCAGGTGTTCTGGTCTCCCAATTCGCTGCTCTTTTGCACTACAACAATATTGCAGGCTCTTTACCAAGATGGTTACCTCAAAAAATTCCAAGTGTCAGCTGGGCTCAGCTTGAACTAGCCTCCAAAAGCTGAGATGCTTACAAAAAACGATCATCCACATCTCTTTCCGTTAAAACAATGGTTCTTTACCTTCTCTCCCCTGTGTTATTCCCCCCTCCCCTAAGGTTAGAGAAGACACACAACCCCAGTCCAGAAATGGGGATGAATTGGTAACCTCACAAGATCAGCTCTTTTCATGAGATTTCAAGTATACTTCGGCTTGTGGGCTTGAAATATCATGAATACAACCTTCAATCACCATGGGACTTGTCTTCACTCGTGATTTAATATGACTTGGAGCGTGAGGGTTTTCTCCAGTGCTTTTTTTGTTAAAATAAATAACAACAACAAAAAAAAAGGTGCCGGTACTCATATTTAGATAGTAAATTTGAAAAATGCCTCTCAACCCTCTTCTTACTGCACCAGCCCTCTTCCTCCAGCAGCACGCTCCTGTTCCCTGCTGACCCCTCCCCCCCTGCCCCCAGCTGGGCAGTGGGGCTGGCCAAAAAGGTGCCAGTACTCCATACCCCTCTGTACCATCACAAAAACAGCTCTGGTTCTCACTAACTCACCCCCTGTCCAGACACAAAAACCAGCCACTCACATCTTGTCTATGCCACTGGTCGGACGTGTGGAAACATTTATAAACCTCCAGATGTTTGGCTTAATTGTAGTTGAGTGAAGGGGCAGGTTGGTTTTTACTGCATCCAAACCAGTTTTGCCCAATGCTAGATGAAACACAAATGGAGAAGAGACAAGAGTCTCTTTCCACTTGGAGAACGCATCCATCATAAAACCCTGAGCACCTTCACCAGTTCAAGGGACAAAAGACAGCCACTGAGAGAGACCAGTCGCTTCTGTAACAGCTATTGCAAGCCCGGGATGCATCTTCGAGGACAATAGTATTTTGAATGTGTTGATGTTTTCTGTATGGCTATGTACACACGATCACTTTATTACGCGGTAAGGCTCCTTACCACGCAATAAAGCCAATAGTGTACACACGATCAATTTCTCTGTTGCGCGGCAACACCCTCTTGCCGCGCAACAGTTAAACCACTCAAAACGAGAGTGGTAGCATTAGCACGGAAGAGCTGTTCCGCGGTAATGCTTGTGTGTACTCATTTTGCGCAATAGACAGCCTCCAGAAATGTCCCAGAGTGCCAATCGAGGCCACTCTGGGACATTGGAGCTGTCAAATATGTCAATTTCACGCTCTAGCAGAGCAGTGAAATTGAGTATTTTTGGGAGCTGCCCGGTTTGGCGGCTCCCCTGGACTGAGCTAGGGGCTGGCCCGAACCAGCTGCCCATGCTGGTTCGAGCCAGCCCCCCAGCTCAGCTCCCGGGCTTCGGGAGTCAGCAGGCGCCGCGGCAGGGAACATGGCACCCTGGTAATCACGTGGCATATGTTCTGAGCATTCACAGAGGAATCTGGCATAGTGCATTTGGCATCAAATCACACAATTACCTTGCAAAACAGAACAGAAAAGTTACCCAGATCATGTCCTAGGAGTGCACGGATGTGCATCCCGTCACACTAACTAATGGTATTAATTAATTCCAGACCTTGACTGCCGAACTACTTATGCCCTGTCTAGTCTAGTTGGTCCCTAACCCCCGAAGTTGCCGACACACATATACACCTGAGCGCTCAGTCTGCTGAATATACCTGTACTGATGTGTAATGAACCAGACCCAACCTGGACTGCAGTGTGCTCACGGAAGTCCAGCTGCCCCTCCTCGCCCAGCCACCCTCTTTGTGCCTAGTCTAGCTTTTTTGCATGCCCCAGAAGGAGACAAAACAGCCTGCAATCCAAATGGAAACATTGTGCACCAAGATCCAATGAGGTTGTCTGCTGTTTGGATAACATCGACTCCTGCCCGGAACAAGCATTCTTCCTGGAGGTTACGATTTTGCCTAATCCCGCTCAAAAAGGAAGTGGATATACTAAGAGGATAGTGGCTGTGGGGAGAGGGGGAGGGACCAGACGCGGTGTTAGGTAAAGCAAATGCTCACACCCAAAGCACATTGAACCTGATGCATTCCCAAAGCACATGGTGATGTGATGATTAATGCTGGGCAAATAGACTTTGGGGGGAGGGAGAAGAAGGGGTGTTTTGCAGTATGTGCTTGATTGAAAACTATGGATGATGGTATTTGCAGCCCCTTCTCCTAGGTTCCTGAAAACACGCCTATGAGGATATTTTTGTACATAAAGAATGTTTAAGGAAAAAGGTAAATGTCAGAAATGATCTTACAATTAACACTAGACACACTAATGTGCCCCTACTGGGAACCTGGGCACCAGCCAGTAAGAAAGCAGGAACCACACCATGTGACCTAGGCGCCCAACCCCATCGCACCAATCAACACTTACGAAGAGCGAAATGGTTGTCGCAGCGGTGCTGGCCGATAGCTGAGACCATTCCTCAGACTTCGAGGTGTTCGCAGACACGTTCAGTCTTTTCAAAGAATGCACAAACCATGAACAGCCTGCGCTAGTCCAGCCGCGAGCTGCTGAAGGGGCCACGTAATGAGTCTGCCCAGCTCCGGCATCAGTGATATTGTGTGCAGACGCCATAATATTAAACACAGCGTGTCATGAAGCCAGCTCGGCAGAGCCCGTGGTGGAGCAATTGGTGGCATGAAAACAGCGGTGACACGGGGAGAAGCACCTTAGTCCGCTCCTTCTCCCTGCACCACAGGGATGGAGGAAGAGAGCCACGCTCTCCTCGGTTGGTAGTTCCTGCATATGGTCATCCCTTCCTCTTGCCACCCCTCCTCCCAGGGCATCTTTGGGAGTGCTAGGCCCTTATGGGGTAGTAACTAATATGCCACAAGGGGACGTAGGACTGGGAGCTCCTGACATCAAAGCAGATGGAAGAAGGTGAGACTCGGGGTTGTTCAAATCA
Organism: Pelusios castaneus; assembly: GCA_007922175.1. Lineage (NCBI taxonomy): Eukaryota > Metazoa > Chordata > Testudines > Pelomedusidae > Pelusios > Pelusios castaneus. The sequence continues at coordinate 3,149,108 of ML685847.1, read as the reverse complement.
GGGACGCCATTCTCAGTAGGCCAGTCCTAAAAGCCTAGCATTAACTCCCTGGTCTCTGTGTACCCTCTGAGGAAATCTGCCTGGAGAGCCACAGATGAGAAAGCATTAGGAATCCGTCTAGTGCAAACTCTGTGTCAACCTTTTCATGGGGGTGAGGCCACTCCAGGCCTTTTGCCAGATGCATTTTTTTCAAACAGAAGGAGAGACGAAGATTGACAAACCCTAGTATGGGTCGCTGCTCCTTTGCAGGCTTCTAATGAAGAGATTTTTGATTTAGTAAGAGGAGATGGGTCAGTCCCGAGGGAGCAGCAAACACAGGGAGGAAAAAAACCGGCCAATTTATCACGAACAAAGTCTTCCTTCTCTAGATTCCTTCCTACGCTTCTACAGTGGAACCATCTCTGCCTAAATACTGTGGCTGAGTCTGGAAGCAGAACTTCACAGCCCATTGCGGGATGGGAGAGTCACGCAGCCAGGAACCCAACTAGATTCTCTTTAATTCCACTTCCTGCTTTCCTCGGAAGCCATTCTGGTTAGAAGGATTCCCATCAGCTTCTTATCAGAGCCACAGTAGTCAGAGCCTAAAGGAAAGGCTGCATCTCTCTACCCACCTTGGTGAGATTTATTTGAATATAGTGTTACGGAACTGAATGGCCAAAAGTTAATGCCCAGTTTTAGCCTCTGCCTATCTCATTGACTTCACCAGGAGCTCTGGGAGCTGTGTGCAAGGGCTCCTCTGAAAATCAGGCCCATCGTGGCTGGTTAAAAGTGAGTGGATAAAACAGTCCCACTAGAATTCTCATTAGAAGCCAGGCTAGGAAAAGGATTTGAGTTACTTGAGCATGATGTTCTACAAGGCTTCTTGCAAAGGAAATGATGGAGACAAGATAAAATGGGCGAGCGCCAATCATCCGGCTTGTATGCTGCAGCCTGGTGAAGATTCAACTTCATTTCTTTTAGGCTGTTGGGGTCCTGCATTAAAATTAAATGCCACCTTGCACCACAAAGATCTGTGCTCTGGCGTTCTCCTTTCTAATCCTTTCCAGGCCAGATTTTCCAATGTGGCTTCTAAAGTGGGGCTCTGTGAGGTCCCTATCCAATTTAGGCACCCAGGTTTTAGCTGAGGGGTCTAGAAAATGAGCATCTAAATGAGTGCCCGGAGCCCAAGTGCCAGATTGCTCGGTCTCTCTGAAAATCAGCCTGCTTATATGGGTGCCTAAATATCGATGTAGGCAATTATTGTACTCATGAAAGTGAATAGGCATCATCCTAGCGTAGGTTCACTTGTTTTCTGTGGTGGCTTTCCACACAGAGGGCTGCGCCTGGGCTGTTAGCTCTTTGATGGAAAACAGAGAGATTAATGTTTATTTCAACTCTCGGACTTTGCTCCAAGTGTGTTCCTCAAACATTCCTACAGCCAGGGTGGGCAGGGTTCTAGGGCAGACCTTTTCTCTCTGCAAAACTGGCTCACGGTGGGGATCCCCAGTGAAAGAAGGTCGGTAGAAATGGCTCCCCCAATAGAGCGGCACACTCATGTGTTGAGATTTCCACCCAGTTCGTCACAAGGGTCCGTCACCAGTGAGGAGTGGCCGTTTTAGCCAGGTTTCAGCTTCACTGTCCGAGCTGCAGAGGGGCGCTCACCCTTTGTCTGGTTACGACGTCCTTGGATGTCGCGTCATCGCACACCAACAAAACGAAAGTAGAAGCACTAAGGGAGAGACATAAGCAGCTTCCACCCCTTCCAGTCACTCTCACGCAGGAGGATCTAAGCTCCCAGATCTCTGCACAGAGCCAGATGTCAAGGTGATCTTCCTTAGGAGCATGTTAGCAGCACCATGTCCGTCCTATGCTCTCTGACCATGCTGTAGGAATATCCGGACAGCTGATGGCCCCAGTCACCCATCACCAATGCATATAGTCTGTTACTGATTGGAGAATTTTTGTAACCCATGGGCAGCATACATTGCACCTTCCATGCCTTATCCACGGAGATGAGCTCATGACAGCCCTCAATGAATGGATTTAATCCTTGAGCTCAAAGCACCGAGCCAGGGACTCCCACATGCCACAGGAGGGGCCAGTCCTTACACCTGTTTCTCTTCTCTCTTGGCATCTGCTCTGTCCACGCAGGCACCTTACAGAGCGCATTGCTCACCTCTGATGTAGCAGCTGAGTGGCTGTGGTTGTCAATGCTGTGTTGGGTTGCAGCGACATGGTTTGCATGGCGCTGAACGGGATGCACTCCTTTACACCCCTGGGTTATGATCTATATGAATTTTCTGTTCACTTGTGCACAGTGATTGTATGATTTGATGCCAGTTACTCCATGCAGGGTTCCCTTTTGAATGCTCTACCATATAGTTATGAGATCATGTCTCCTGCAGCATCATGTATGTGTGCCCAGGTGACATATGTTACATGGAACAGACTCTCAGGACTACCTCTAGGGCAGAGGCTGGAGAATTACATGACAAAGGGAATGCAAATGCCCTCCCTGGCTCAGGTAGAAAGAGAATCAGACAGTGGCACAGAGGGGAGGGACTGTCAGGAGTTTGAAATACAAAGACACAGACGCTTAGGGGAGAAGTGGCAGGATTTTGCCTGGAAACTCCGTCTTGCAACTTTCTCCAACTTCAAGTAAGATCTGGGCCCTGCCTTGTAATAGGCAGAAACCGGCTGTAAAACACCAAACAGCCAAACATCCTGCACATAATCTTGGACTAAGAGGTCAATTTAGGTAGAAATAATAGATTAGTATGCGGTTTACATCTTTTAATTGATAGTGGTCACCCCTGACTCATTTATATTATGATTCTGCATTGATTTGAAATTGTACTCTGATCAATAAACTAGCATTTATTTGATCTAAAGCTGTGTGGTCTTTAAAGGGTGTGAATGCAGAAGGCTGGGCACGATCCATTTCTCTGTTAAATAGATGGACTTGAGAAAGAGTGACTGGGGGTGGGGCCCAATCCCTGTAAGACAGTGGCTCCTGGTGTAGTATCTGGGGCCGGGGGTGCTGTCTTAGGGTGTGTCTACACTTAGAAATTAAGTCAATTTAAGTCGACTTAATTTACTCCACGTCTATACTGGGCTTTCCTTAAATCGACTTAAGCTGCTCCTTAAATCAAATTAAGGAAAAAGTTCGGATTAATAACACCTTGTTTTAATTCAAACTTGCGGTTAAATTGACTTTATTAAGTCGACTTAAGCCAGTGGAGATGGGGATTAGCGCCTTGGTGGAGCTTGTTAAATTGACTTAATGAGGTCGAAAAGGGGCCACGTCTACACTTGAAAAGTTAAGTCGACTTTTGTTAAGTCGACTTAATAAGGTCCACTTTAAGTCGACTTAAAGTTGACCTTATTAAGCCGACTTCATAAAGTTGACCTAACTTTTCAAGTGTAGACATAGCCTACAGGACCGCCCCATAGGTGCACCCACACTGCCTGGGACCGATCACATGCAGAAGGCCGAGGTAGACTGATTGAGGAGTGAGCTGTCACCTGGCTAAGTGGGGTGAATCGGGGTTCAGGAGTAGAGTTTGGGGAGTTATAGTCGCACACCAGGCCAGATCTGGAGGGCAGCCTGTCACAGAGACAAGCAAGTAGGTGCAGAAAACCTGGCTCTCCCACTGCTGGTATTAGACAGTGGAGTTGATTGAGCACAAGGGCGGTGGAATAAATTAACCCTCACCAAGAGGCGGAGTGAGTCTACACCCAGAGTGAAGGGAGCTGGGAAAGGAACCAGTCCTCCCTGATGCGAAGTAGTACCTCGGAGCTCCAAGTACATTGTTCTCCTTGGCTGCAGGGAGCAATTTATACACTGCCCCTTATCCTGGGCTCAGCCTAATGACTCAGCCTAGCCTGTAAATGACTACAGAATAAAGACTCAACCAACCTCCCATCAGCACAGTTTTATAGCAAATGACCGGTTTGGGCCCATTAACAGGAAAGACTATTTTGTTACTCCCGTATCTTGAGGGCCAAGGCGACCAGTTTTCTGTCCAAGCACATGATTCTGCCTAAAAGGGACCAACTTAGGCTGACACAGGACTGCAGTGGTTGAATGATACAGAAAAGAGGTGTTTGGTCCTCTGCTGCTCTGGATGGTTCTCAACCCGTTGGCAATCCCATCAAAAAGAAAAAATACACAGAACAGAAAAGACTCTGTATGGATCGCTGCAACTGATGATAATTAATAGTATGCCTGATAGGATCATCTCTACAAAAGGATGTCAAAGAACCTTAAAGGCCATGGGGATAAATCCTTCATTCCTTGTACATCCACAGCTTCCACTGAGATTGCTGGTTCAAGGAGGAGTGTGGAGTCAGTTACACATATGTATCGTTTCAGTACATAAGTATCATTTCACCTCCCACCGGAATACAGCCATCACTAGGGTTGAACATGGCATCTGTACCACTGAAGACTGCCACACAATGTAAGACAGTAGGATAGGAAATGAAGATACACATTGAAAAGTTCAGCCTCCACCAACAGTTACCACTGTCCATTGCCACTGCGTGGCAGAGACTGAATTCTAATGTCAACATGTGCATGCACAGGAGTAAAATAGGATCCATACACCCAAAGCTATAGATAAATACCTCTTATTTAGACATTCATCGATGAAACCTTTACACCATATATTCCCTATTGGGGTGTAGATATAACTAATAGCTAGCTAACATAGCTCACCAAAAAAAGAAGCCAGCATCTAGGGAGGCTCGTATTCTATCTTGTCTAAAAGCTGTTTTAAATCTGAAACAGCTAGAAGCCTATACTTTAATCATGCCAAAGATGCATTCTGTGGTTGGGGAGGTCTGAAGAGCTGAACAACACATTCCACAGTAAAAGCCCAGGACAGAAGGAGTTGAAGCGTACAATTTAGCATACCCTACATCAAGTCTTTTGGAGGGGAGTAGAGAACAACAGAGAAGTTTATTATTGCACTACAAAATGTTGAGTCAGGGCAATAAGAGTGAGTATAGTTTTAGGATAAAAGAAGGGGAAAAATCCCAGGAAGGGAAATTATTTTAAAGGAATTTTGTGTGAATAGTCACATACAGGCAAAGGAATCATAGAATCATAGGCTATGTCTACACTGGGGAATTTAGGTCAACTTAAATAAGTCAATTTTAATAAGTCAGCTTAAGTCGACTTAAGGAAATGCCAATGTGGACGCAGAGTAAATTAAATCGACTTAAGCATGCTTAAATCGACTTAATTTACTAGTGTAGACGCACCTATAGAAACTGGAAGAGACCATGAGATGTCATCAAGTCCAGTCCCCTGCACTCATGGCAGGACCAAGTACCCTCTTAAACCACCCCTGACAGGTACTTGTCACATTGTTCTATGCTGGAAACAAGATATGCCTATGAGCCATGAAAATCATTGGTATGTTTCTCTTAGATTCCATTAACCCCATCTCCTGGGATGTGTTAGGTGGACCCATGTGAATACGGAGAGATGTGATTCTGTGTGAATTTTAGAGTATGTATGCTTGTGAGAGTGTGAGGAATGTTTTTTCCACGTGATTGAGGGTGATGGAAGGGCATGCATGTGGGGGGCTGTATGTGAGTGGGTAGTTGGGTCTGAAGGGGGATGTGAAACACTGCAATAACAGGTGCTGTATTCCTAGAACTCGGACTAAGTTTGGATCCAGATCCGAACTTACCTGAAAGCTGGATTCAGTTTGATTTGGGCTTTATCTCTAATGAAAATCCAGTTGTCACAATAAATGAGATATCCCTGCAAACACTGAAGCAGGGGGTATGTACTGTGCTCTTCTCTTGATCTCTAACTCCCATTAACCTGGGACTGAGCATTACCTTCCTGAGAGGGAGGAGTTTGCTGGGAGAGATGGCAGTGCAACGCAGTAGCGAATCTATCAGGAAGCTGGAAATGATGCAATGGGGAGAGCTCAACGCAGCAGGCTCTCCTGGGATCGTTAACTGAGATTAGGGAGTAAGATTTTAGAGGGCTGCAAAATATAATCTAGATGATAGTTCCAGATCCCCTGTGTTGCATATGCAGCATAAAGAAAAAGAGCCAGAACAGTGCAACCTTTCTGCTTCGTTTCTTCCTCCACCCATATTCTTCTGTCTCATCAAGCACTTCCTGAAAGTAGAGCTCTCTAAGAGCTTGCCTACACAGGATCACCCAGAAAAATTAATCTAAGTACACTCCAGATGTGAATGTAAAGTGGTTTGAGTAAACCACATTAAATCTCTGCGTCAATATTCTTACTCAGAATTAAAATGGCCTTAATTTGGTTTATCTTGCTTCACTTCAGAAGTCAATTAAGCTAAATTTATTAAGGCCACTTTAATTCAGAACAAGAATGTCCACATGGGGGTTTAATGCAGTTTAACCAATCTACTCTCAACTCACACCTTAATTTCTCTGAGTATCCCCATGTAGACAAACTAAGTTCCGCTACATAATTACACAATATCACCCTGTGACAGGCTGCTCCCCAAATCTGGTCTGGTGTGCCGCTATGACCCCTTGAACTCTGCTCCTGAACTCCAATCCACCCCGCTCTACTAGGTGACCACTCACTCCTGAGTCAGTCCACACGAGCCACCAGAGTGTAACTGGTCCCAGAGAGTCAAATTCCAAAGGGGTAGCCGTGTTAGTCTATTGTAGAAAGACAACAGAGTCCTGTGGCACTTTTAAAGACTAACAGCTCATGCGATTAATAAATCTGTTAGTCTTTAAAAGTGCCACAGGACTCTGTTGTCTTTCTACAATGGTCCCAGAGAGTGGGTGTAAATCCAATAGCCACACAGACGTTGGTCCCCAAGCGAGCACACCCAGCTCCAGCCACTACACTGGGAGCCACTTTCTTACAGGGATTGGGACGCACTCCAATCACTGTAGTCTCAAGTCTGTCCACTTAACAAAGAAGTGGATTGTGCCCAGCCTCCCACATCCACACCCTCTAAAGACCACACCGCTTTAGATTAAACAAATACTAGTTTATTGATCGGAGTACGATTTCAAGTGAGAACATGGACGATCAAGGCAGAGTCTTACTATAAATGAGTCAGGAGTGACCACTGTCAAAGCTATAAATCGCATACTAATCTGATATCTCTACCTAAACTGACCTCATAGTCCAAGTTTATGCGCAAGATGTTCGGCTGTTCGATGTTTTATAGCCATTCTCTGCCTATTACAAAGCAGGGCCCAGATCTTGCCTGAAGTTGGTTGCAAGATGGAGTCTTCTCAGGTCAGAGCTGGCAGCTTCTCTCTCCCCAAACAGCCTGTGTCTGTTTTTACAAACTCCTGACAGTCCCTCCCCCTTGTGCTGCTGTGAGCTTCTCTTCACTTCTACCTGAGCCAGGGAAGGCATTAGCATTCCCTTTCTCATGTAATTCCCCAATGCCTCTGCTAGAGATAGTCCTGAGAGTCTGAACCCAGTAACATGCTTCACATCTGTACACACATGTTGCTGAAGGAAACATGGCGCCATGGTAATTCTGTAGAATATGTTGTGAGCATTCACAAAGGAACCGGTATAGTGTATTTAGCATCAAAACACACAATTACATTGCAAAACTGAACAGAAAAATCACACAGATCATGCCCTAGGGCTGCACGGATGAGCATCCCGTCACACACCCCCTTTAAGGAATCTATTTATTACAACACCGAACGTGGCAGATACCTGGATGCTCCCTAGACTTATTAAAGCACAGCCCTCCCCACCTTGGCAGCACCTAAGACCTTGATACATGGTAAAACACAGGACTTTGCAGTAAAAATGCAGTAAAATGTCCACTTCAGGATGCTTTAGAATGTGGTATGGACACAATCTAGCTCCACCGAGCTCAAAGAGGGCTGGGGCAGGAACACTGGCTAGACTCCAGCCACAAAACACTGAGCCATGTCAGGAAACAGTTGTATTTTAACCAGGTCACCCGCCTTGGTGAACACTGTAGCAGAGATGGATGTTTAGGTGGTCTCTTCCCTGCTGGGTGGATGGATGGGGATTCATGGAGTGAAATGTGCAGTACTAGCAAATCAGGAGATGACACCCCCTCTCCACAGCACAGATCCACCATGAGGAATGGAAGCACAACTTTCTTTTTACCACCGCTCCCCTTCACTGGAGCATGGCTTTCCTCCCTCAGCAGGTGCCTGTCTTAAAGCAAACACAGTGGTTCTGCCTCAGAACATGGCACAGGGCCACCGCTCCCATTTGGAAAGCCTTGGCAACCGTTGCCACAAAATCCTTCTTAGCAAATAATGTCAGGAGACCTACGTCACTGCTGGCGGGAGGGGAAGGAAGGCAGCTTGTCTGTGCAAAGTCAGAGCAAGCTCACCTGGCTTTGCCCAGCAGCAAGGCATGGAAATACAGTCAATGATTTCTGGAGCTGGCCCGGGCTCTCTGGTGCCGCTCATGTTCTTTGAAAGCAAGCAGCATCCACCATGCAGCAGAGACTGAATGGAAAGGCCTTGTAAAACCCCTCCTGAATGCCAGGAAAGAGGCTGCTCTGAGCACACCCTTTGCACGGTCTGAGCCACACCTAGCTACTTTGCATGAAGAGAGCATATATTCAATGCTGTATCGCTCGGTTCTCGAAGGCGCAAGTTTACTTCAGCTGTTTGCATCTTTCACCAGTATATTCTTTAATGAATGCAAATCTCCCAAAAACGTGAATTTGTATGGTTTCGCCTTCTCATTGTATAATTTATGTCTCTAGTATATGTGCCTACGAAGCATACCAGCAAGTCAGCCTGAGGCTAGACTCCATTACAAGCCAATTTCTCCTCAGCGCAATTTGCCTCTCAAATAAGTGGGGCAAACTCGGGAAGCAACTAGTGCAAACTGATTGTATGCAACAGAGCCTTGGGATCCTTTTACGACATTCAGCATTCAGATATTTAGCAGATCTATTGATTAGGCTACAAGAATAATGTTCAGTTGATCAGGACATTCAGATAATTTCTTTGGCCCTCCAGGGTAACAATGGAACTAAAACTTCAACTTGACACGGATTCCCACTCAGCAGAAAGTCAAATGAGTGCTGGCAAGCAACAGAGGGCCAATTGTTGCATGAAAGGAAAAGCAAGTCTGTCGATAAGTTGTCAAAAATCCTACTTTTCCTCAAAGCAGAGGTGCCAATATGTAGATTTGTCAGTTTCTCAGGAACCAGAGACTAAAGATTTGCGTTTACATGGAAATCTCAGTGCAGAGCTGTCCGGTGTGTAAATGCAGCTATCCTGATTTACATCATCTGAGGAACTGGCCCCGTTTTTGTTTTCTGTGCAGCTAACGATAAATTTCCTTCTTTGTTCTGCACCCAGGAAGAGTGCTCTCACAGCAGTTTTGACATTTAGAAATGAAATTAAGAGGATTTCAAAAAGCAGCTTACCTTGCTTTAAAGTTGAAGATCTCCTCAGTCTCTGCCTTCCCAGCTAAACCCGCAAGCTGTGTTCTCTCCCCTTCGGCAAGCTAGTTTCAGCCACTTTTCTTTGCTTGCTCCGCCACCTCTGTCAGCCAGGGAACTGCAGAAATCGGTAATTTAATACTGTACTTAACAAATGGAACCTCCTACTGAGGGATCACACCCATTCCCTTCAGGGAGACTTGCTGAGACAGAGTGGGCCTACCCGGGAAGCCATGTGCTCCTACCCAAGATTGTCAGAGCTGGGCGGACACTGGAATAAAGCTATTTTGTAATATGTATGTTACAAATTCACTGGGCATTAATGATTAAAAGCTGTTCCACTAGAGACTTGGTTTGTTTGCATTTAAGGAACGAGCGAAGAGTTTTTTTCACCCTTTTTTTGTTTAGGGAGGCAGTGAGGTGCCATGATGTTTGACTACTGTGATCGGGCAACAGAGCATGAGTGAGGCCATCTAACAAGGCTGGTCTTCTGCAGAATAACTTGCCAGGTCCTATCCCTCTCTACTTCCCCATCTCCCAGCCACATCCCACCAGCCTGTAACTTCTCTCTCTATCCGCCGTGACACAATGCAAGGAATTGCTGGAACTGATGGACAGACGCAGTGCCTGGCAACTCACAGGTGGGCTACTGACTCATTGAATCATTGAAATTGTAGATGTTTGCGTCCCAGGACCACACTCATGGTCATCCATGCAGTCAAACTTGCTGCCAGAGATGAATATTTAATGCAACAGCATCCACGTAGCCCTCCCAACTCACACCCCCCACGTGTAGCCATGGGCCAGACGGTCAGCTAGTATGAACTGGCAGAGCAGCAAGGGAGCTGAGCTGATCCATACCATCCCAGGATCTCACCCACAGATGTTTCTTCTTAAAGGTCATTTGAAAGACAGCTGCATTTCAGAGGTCACTGCACACAACTTTACTGAAAAAAGAACGACGTTGCTAACCTGACCCCAAATTAATGACCCGAAGTGCCTGAGTCTCTGATAATCTCACTTTCCATCCAGTGAGGGCTCCAGTTTGGTTTTGGAGTTCTGTGTTCAGCCCTAAAAATAAGAAGGATAGCAATCGCCAAGCTGCGCCTTACTAATACGGTTACGGTCGCTGGTGGTGGCATACGGGCATGTGGGACAGACCTACTGCGGTCACAAGAAAACACAATATCTACAGACGCTTTAGGCCCCAGTACACTTGATTTTGGTCACAGTGTCCCCTTCCTGTTGATCTTTGCATGAAGTAATGCAGGTTTTATTTTCACTGGAGCAGCGGTGCTTCATTTCTCCAAGTAGCCCTACCTCTTTCTATAGTACACTGAGGGAAAGCATGCTCTTCTTGGCAGTAGATTTGGGCTTTATTCTGGATCTGTGACCATGGGCAGTTAGTCCCCAATCTTCAGAAGTGGACTTGGGTTTATGTAGCCCGGTTTCTGGCTGCCCTGATGGGCACACACGGGGCAGCTCTTCAGACAGAGATAGCTCCTGGGAGCAACTGCTCATTGTGAGGCATGGGCTGTGCACACATGGTCTGGGTTGAGTTTGATCCAACATATAATACCTGAGCCTTAGGATCAGCTGTTGAGCTGTCAGACGCATAATCCTTCTTACACCCAACCTCCTACATCTCCCTTTTCAAGGCTGGCATGGGATAACCTGAGATTCTTGGGTGCTAGATATCTACTTCCAGAGGGATAAAAGTAACAAAAATAAAATAGGTAAACTAACTTTTTTTGGCATTCCAGGTCAGCTAGCTAAGGGTGTACGGGGCGCCCTTATTTTGAATTGGGTTTAGATTAGAGGACATCCAGGTGAACAATAGAAATGCCATTAAACTGCATTTTTGGCCTTCGCTTTCACATACCAAATGACTACACACTACCTTGATTTGCTCCTCACAGAAGAGGAGAACAGAGAGTAAACCCCATATTCCCCACATGAGGCGTGGGTAAACACCAACTACCTGCATTCACCCGCAAACGCATGATTGCTTACTTCAATGCAGATCTATCGGAGGAGGCAGGGACCATTCCTCCTTCCTGGATGCTTGGTTAGAGGAACAGAAGTGACTGGAGAGGAGGGATAGATGGGCAAGTTGGCTGCATCAGAGCTACGCCAATATTGTTGAAGGAGGTCTGCCCACTGGTCTGCGCATAAACTTGTCTACACAGGAAACCTAACTGTTCCAAGGTGTGTGTCATGTCATAGCAGAATAGTACCTTGTAACATAGTTCATTACTGGCCGCTTAGCTGGGAGAAAGCCTAGAGCATGGCTGCAATACGGTTTACCTATATAGTTTGGTTCCGTCATCCGGGCAAGATCAAGCTGCGTAATAAGGATAGGCCAGTATTGCCTTTAACCGCAGTTGATTATGGAGGGTCATACCGTGTAGATCACTGCTTCTCAGACTTCACAATGGTCCTTTGGTTTGGAGTGAGACTGATGGACCTGATACAGACTGATCCTAAATGGCCACAAGTGATCCTAAATGGCTCAGCAAGTTCTTTTTAAAAGGGTGATTCGTCCCTGCGGCGCTTGTGTGCTAATGAAGGTCCCTCTCCCCTCGGTGCCTGGGCCAGCCTGCTCTTTAGTCTTAGCCTGGTCTGAAAATATGCTTCCCCTAGGGAAAAGTTAGATAAAAACAAAACACCTGTTTTTTTAATGCATTTTCTGTGGAAAAAAATGACTTTCGGGCAGACAATCTAAACCTGAAATATTTTGATTCTGAAATGCTGTCATGATGCCTGCTGGGATGGGACGGAGGGAAGGGTGCTTCATGGACCTTTTCCCTTCAATAGGCTGGCGCCCTGGAGTAGATGTCCTCTCCTCTGATGCATCATGGTTTCCCCCTTATTTTGCGAAGGGGCAGTTGCATCATGGAAGTCTCTGACTGTAATGCATCATGGGAAATATAGTCTGACTGGGGAGACTGGCCTACAGAGACGAATGAGGAAACTGAACGACAACTCCCACGAGGCATTGCAATGGGATAACAAATCAGGTATTTCGGTTACAGGCTAAGATATTGTAGACTTGGGGATTTTCTTTTCTTTTTTTTTTTTTTAATGACAAAGCAAAATTTTCCACAGACAGACACTCACTGTGAAAAAATGTGTTCACCCAAACCCCAATTGGTCTCTGATGGACAAATTTTGACCAGCCCTATTAACAATATTATGAGATGGCCTCTTATATAAAGTTGCATCGATGGAAGAGTGTTTTAAGGGCCAAATCCTGCTATTTTTAGTTTATACTCAGTCCTTTCTGAGTCAAAACTTCGGTGAAGATAAAGCCAAGATAATGAAGTAAGGAATGAGCCCCTCACGTGGTGCATGCCCGTTAGCCAAGTAGGTGAAGACTGATTTGAGGGTTGGGCCCTGCTACCATCAAGGTGAGTTTTGCTGGAGTGAGGAACTGGTCCTCTGACCACAGTGAATGTTACTTTGCGTCCTGGCAATGTTTATCCACAGAACACCCTGCTGGGTGAGAACTCCTCTGAAACCAGCCCTGTGCTGGAGTTCCCTGGTGTGAATTGCCTCTGGCAGGCAATTGTGTTCTGGTTAATGGTTAACACGCTTGCCTGAAATGAAACCACCTTGAAAGAAATAAAGTGCCCAGCAACCTATGGGATGAACGCTCAAGGGCTTAGCCCCCTCGTTATCGTGGTGCTATCTCGTCAGCAGGAGCAGCTCTTAATAAATAAAATAATAAACTTCACTTTGGGGTCACAGCTCTTTGCAGGCGTAACATGCGCAGGGCTGAGGCCAGCAGTGGATAATCATTAACACTTTACATGCTGTGGTGTCTTGTATGAAAGAGCGCAAGGGTCTTTTGCAAATATGAACTGTGATTCCTCACACCTGCAGGGGGAAGGAAATGCCCCACCCGAGCTGAAACACAGAGGTTCAGGCCAAATTGCCAGAAACCGACTCTGGTTATGGATGCCTTCCTTTTTGGGTGTCCAGCTTGAGACACCGATGGCTTGGTTCTCAGGTGGGCTGAAGTCAATGGGAGCAGTGGGTACTCACGTGCCTCTAAAATCAGCCCCTCAGTGTCTAAAGTTGGGAGTCCAGAAACTGAGTCAGTCCAACTTTTCAAAATTCAGCTCTAGGAGACTTGAGTTAGTGGTGGAGAGCTGGGAACAGGACCCATGATTCCTGTCTCAGACTCCTGCTGTAAATACTAGGCACTCACTCATCACATAGATGTTGCATCAGAAATGATTGATCCTCCCTCCGATCCTTGTCCTCTACCATTGGTCTTTTCTTCCTGAGTGCTTCCCTTCATTGCTACAGCTGGCTGCCCATTGCTATTGGCAGAAGTGTTGAGAGTTGTAGGGTAGACAAGTCATTTTTGGCTGGTCTAGACTAGCTCTCGCTAGCCCTGATGGGAAAGTCTGACAAGAAAAAAGGAGCGTAGACAGCTTTCCAGTCTGTTCCTCCCGTTTCCCCAGGCATAGCAGGCCAAGCTGAGCGAGGAAGGACAAAGAAAGGAAAGGAGATACAAGAACAGTTCTGTGGAGGGAACAGAGAACTCTTCGCAAACACCCTCCTGGGCTATGAGCCCTCGCCTCAGCTGTAGAGAAACTAGAAGGAAAAGGCTCTGAAGATTTGCACAGTGCAAACTGCTCAATGTGGTTCAGACTGATCCTCTATTCCCATCTCCAGAGGCTTTGCCTGGCCTCTGTCTAGACACATCTTTCAGCCTCTATTTAGGGTTCAAAACCATCAGTTGCTTTAATTTTATCCATCAATGTATTCTTCCGCCTCCTCCCCACCCTGTCTCCTCCTCGGTGTGTAACTCTAATTTGCCTCCCCTTTCCTGAATTTCTGGGGCAGCCTCAGCCAAAGCAATAAATGGTCCCACAAAGCAACAGAGGATGGAAAAAACTCAACCCAGATACAAACAAACATAAATCCCTCGCTCCCATTTCATCTCAGTTCTCACATCACTCAGGTCTCAGCACCGCAGAGCAATCTCATCCAGAGCCAAAGCATGCTCCAGACACTGGCGTGACGCCTAACGCACCAGTTGGAGAGTCACTGGGGGGAAATCAAACACACGAAGGTAGGACGACAGTCACGGTATTCGAAGTCAGTGTCCTGTGTCTTCTCGTGGGGTTGTATAAGCTGATCTGTGCAGAGCAAGACTGCAGATGTCTCACAGTTACGTGCCGGCTCCCACGGAAGACTTGGTGTGAAACTCGGCCCTCGTTTTTCATCTGCATCTTCCTCAAAATGTTTACAACCTTTATGGAGAGTTACTTACGTCGAGCTAAGTTGCTAGTGTAGATGCACCCTCTGTGCCTCAGTTCCCCCTGAGTATAGTGCGGATAACAGCACCGCCCTACCTCATATGGGTGTTGTGAATAAACACATTTAACATTGTGAGGTGCTCTGATCCATGGTGACGGGGGAGACACATGGACAGCCAGACAGGGCGTGAGCTTAGTTTGATACAGGTACATGATTCTCTTCAAGGCAGAAAAGGGCAAACACTTTCGTGACCTATATGTCATAAGAACTATGGGCTACAGTTACACAGGCCCATAGAAATGGCCATACCAGAGCTCACCGATGGCTCCCCTAGCCAAATGGTTCCCAACCTGGGGGGGGCGGGACTACCTGGGGGCATGTGCCAGAAGATTAGAGGATCCCATGAGGCTTCAGGAATATTGAGGTCATTTAGCCCCCGTGCTGGCTGGGTGCAGCTGCATCATACCCCACGCCAGCTGGAGCAGAGGAGCCGCTCCTCCTTGGTGCCAAGCCAGCCAGGTGCCCAGTTGGAGTGGAGCAGCCCTACGCCAGTGGGGGTCTGGAGTAGCCCTGGCCAGATCAGTATTTCCATGAGTCCATGAGGAACAGGAAGAGAAGGAGCCACACGTGGCATATGGCGGTGACTGTGCCAGGGAAGGCTTAGCCTCTTCCTCAGGTAAGAGTCATTTATTATTATTAATGTAATTCAGTGGTATTTTTATTATGTATTTATAGGGGTTTATGGTAGGGTTTGGGGGAGGGGGATAGGTGGCGGCCCAGATTCTACCTACTGTTTGCTAGTGAGGTTTTCACTCAGAAAGCTTGGAACCACTGCTCTAGCCTAACAACCTGTACCCAATTTTGCCCAAAGCTGGGCCTCTTTAGAAGCAAGAAATAACCTTTATTCTGTAATGCCCCTAGTTTTTCAAAGACTGTGCTGCCAAGGGGAAATTTCTTCCTGACCTCAGTTATGCCCTGAAGCATACTGGCTGTGCCATAACTGTTTACGAGTTTCTTCCTAACTAGGTGCAATTTTTACACAGCTAATCCTTGGAAACGGCATACCTCAGGAAGGTAGGTCACAACGTATGCACTGTGGGTGTGGCTTCATGTTGCTGTGCTGCTTTCTGTTTACTCACTTGCACTGCCAGGTAATAGCCAGTGCAGAGAGCAAACAGGGATTCAGGCAGGGAGAACCATGTGGCACTTGTAAATAATCCAGTTCTGGTTTTCTACATAGCCAAATCGAAACTGTGAACCTGAGAGCCGTGAACTTGCTCCCACTGAATACAAGGAGACTTTTACCTCAGGCCATTGCCAGGCATGTGGCCTTTTCCCCATTGGGAGTGAACAGGGAGCAGGACAGTCAGAGTCCTTTCCTCACCTGGAAATCAGAGCAGGGCATTCTGCTTCTTAACAGCTGTTAAATACAGAAGGGAGCTCACCCGGGAGCGGGAGCAGATAGAAAATGAGGGTGGGAGCATTCACCATAAGACAGCAGGCGTTCTCCATCACTCGGGCTGGTGGACCCTGGTCCTTGTGAGGAACCGTTGTGTGGTACGGATGCCAGTGGGTGTTCAGGGCACTCAGAACCTGCCCGGACTGAGAAGGGCTGGAGGAACTGTCCATGTGGTCTTAGAGGTAGTAGAGAATTGATTTCACGGTCTAGAATTTTGGAAGGATGAAGAGGCCTTTGCAGACGGCATCCGCATCAGACCCTGAGCATAAAGTGGTTGGGCTCTGTGTGAATCATTGTTGTCCCCCAGATACCTGGCCTTCCTTCCATTGCTCAGCATCTTCTAAGCAGCGGTTCTCCACCTTCTGTGGGTTGTGACATGCTTGATGGCATGCGCAACTCTACAGGACACTCCAGCCCACTCTTCTCCAAGGCTGAATCCGGTTCCCGCCCACCCCGCGACTCTCCAGGGCACACTTACAGCTGTGTGATGACGCAGTAATGTGTCCCGACACCGTGGGCGAGAACCGCTGTTCTAAAGCGGTGTGCCACCATGTTGCTAGGGCGACCGAAACCATCCCAGCATACTGGGCCCTCCCACTCTCCCTTGATGCACAAAGGGGTGCATTCTACCTGGTACCACCTGCATGGCAACCCCAGAGATTTGTGGATTTGTAGGATTTATTCAGGTCTAGGAACGTCACTATATAATGCCCAGGGCCATCGGCCACGGTCACGCCAGCTGGCACAATGGCCCAGAGCAACGGATACGCATTGGGCGAGGCAGTCGCCTAGGATGCCAGGCTTGAAAGGGCACCAAATTAAATGGAAAATAAATTTTTACATGTGTTACCTCTTATAACATGTGCGGGAGGGGGATGCCAATATCATAGCTCACCTAAGGTGCCAAAAACCTTTGGGACAGCCCTGCTGATGGTGGCAACAGTGAGGTGGCTAAGTTTGCAGACGATACTAAACTACTCAAGATAGTCAAGACCAAAGCAGATTGTGAAGAACTTCAAAAAGATTTCACAAAACTAAGTGATTGGGCAACCAAATGGCAAATGAAATTTAATGTGGATAAGTGTAAAGTAATGCACATTGGAAAAAATAACCCCAACTATACCTATAATATGATGGGGGCTAATTTGGCTACAACAAGTCAAGAAAAAGATCTTGGAGTCGTGGATAGTTCTCTGAAGATGTCCATACAGTGTGCGGAGGCGGTCAAAAAAGCAAACAGGATGTTAGGAATCATTAAAAAGGGGATAGAAAATAAGACTGCAAATGTATTATTGCCCTTATATAAATCCATGGTACGCCCACATCTCGAATACTGTGTACAGATGTGGTCTCCTCATCTCAAAAAAGATATTCTAGCACTAGAAAAGGTTCAGAAAAGGGCAACTAAAATGATTAGGGGTTTGGAGAGTGTCTCGTATGAGGAACGATTAAAAAGGCTAGGCCTCTTCAGCTTGGAAAAGAGGAGACTGAGGGGGGACATGATAGAAGTATATAAAATTATGACTGATGTGGAAAAAGTGGACAAGGAAAAGTTGTTTACTTACTCCCATAATACAAGAACCAGGGGTCACCAAATGAAACTGATAGGTAGCAGGTTCAAAACAAATAAAAGGAAGTTCTTCTTCACACAACGCACAGTCAACTTGTGGAACTCCTTACCTGAGGAGGTTGTGAAGGCTGGGACTATAACAATATTTAAAAGGGAACTGGATAAGTTCATGGTGGCTAAGTCCATAAATGGCTATTAGCCAGAAAGGGGTTAAGAATGGTGTCCCTAGCCTCTGTTTATCAGAGGATGGAGACGGATGGCAGGAGAGTGATCACTTGATCATTGCCTGTTAGGTTCACTCCCTCTGGGGCACCTGGCACTGGCCACTGTCGGTAGACAGATACTGGGCTGGATGGACCTCTGGTCTGACCCAGTACGGCCTTTCTTATGTTCTTATGTTCTTATGCTGATCATAGTGACTGTCTGTTTATTGATGTCAATGGCACCGTGGTACGTTACACCATCTGAGAATCTATCACTGGTTACGACGCAGGGTCTTTTGTTCCAAAGACCCCAAAACCTGTTCCAGCCTTTCCAAACTGGATGTACATTATATGCGGAAACAGAAATGCAGCCACTGCTTGGGTGAGACAGCACAAGCTGTAGACTGTGCACTGCAAGACCACACACAACAGTTCAGGATGGGATGCGAAAAGTACTTTGCTCTAAACAGCAGAGATGGGAAGCGTATAGTTATCTGATCAGAATGTAGCAAGATCAGGTTAGTTAACACCAGGATTTGTGCTGGTTGTCGACCAGAAGAAAATCATCATGGTTGACATCACTGTCCCCTGCAAAAACTGGACCCTAGCTTCTCACAGAGGCTGGGTCCAGAAAGAGGAGAAATACGATCCCGTAACTGACATCTTGAGAGCCACGGGCTATGAGGTGCAGACCCACGCCCTGATCATTGATGCCCTAGGTGCCTGGGCGTGTGTGCTGCAGGCCTGAGGTGTCAGACGGTGCTATACCCAGTTGATGCGTCCCCTCCTGGGGTCCGACCCCATCAGGTGGTCCAGGGACATCTACATGGAACATAGCACCGGGCACCAACAGTACCAGGGGGCGTAAGCAGGACCCCCTCTAAGAACCGCCACCCAGAGGACTCACAGACCTCCCTCCTTACAAACAGGAACGTATTTTCTAATGGACTCTTGATACCAAAATACTAACACAATTCAGGACAACCAACTTTTATTAACATCTGTACTTCTAGACGGCCCAAACTCCACAGAGCTAGTGTTATTAGTAATAACATGGCGTTGTTGAGAAACCCCAACATGACAAAGACGGTCCCTGCCCTGAGGAGTTTACAGTCTAAACATGCAAGACGAAGGGCTGGATCGCGCCCATTTTATAGTGGGCACAAAGAGCTAAAACAACCTTCCCCAATTAACATGGGAAACTTGTAGCAAAGGCAAAATTTAAACCCAGATCTCTGCAGTGCCAGACCAATGCCTTGAGCACAAGACCAACCTTCTAGTATGAAAGGAAGGCAGTTTTAAGGTTCTTTGTAGCTTTCTCCTACACACCCAGCATGAGCTGGTTCTCTGTCCCAGGGGTAAGCAACCCCTGGCATGCGAGCCCATTCGGAGCGGCACACAGCACCGTCTGCAATACCACAGAAATTGCCACTCCTGCCATTGAAAGCCACTCTAGGTGGCTTCTTTCAGGGGCAGCTGGAGCGCAGGGGGTCCCACCATACCCATGTCATGAAAAGAAGTCACCCAGAACGGCTCCTCTCCATGGCGTGCCACTGCTTCTTTCTGTGGCTTGCCGAGGGACCCCCATCCCCAGGCTCACAGCCAAGAGAAGCCCCTCTGAGTGGCTTCTTTCCATGAGTGGCTCCTATCAATGGCATGGCCTCCCACTTCAGCCGTGGCTGCCACAGAATTTTCATGTGGCTGGCTCTTTTCCTCGGCCAAGAGGGCCACCAGCACATGGGGGCATCACTGGGCACAAGGGGTACAGGACCTGAGTGTCCCAGCCCAGTGCCCCAAGTCCCACCTGGGGCTAGCAACTGCAACTGGTGCCGGTTGGCAGGTGGCAGCATCTGGCCCCAGCCCAGCCAGCTTGCTGATCCCTGCTCTCTCCTCACTAGACACAGATGCTTCCCTGTAGCTAGAGAAATATTTCACCCTTGAAGAGTTAAAAATGGGTCTGAGATTCAGTAACATGTTCCTGATCTTGACCAACTTTTGCTGACCCCCAGAATTATTTAGGAGTTTCACAAAACCCCAAGCCGCCAGATGGGCGCTCGTCTCTCATTGAAACCTCTTGCAAAATGATAAATACATGTGCACAGTGTCAGCACCTGCCAGCATTGTCATCAGATATGATCCAGGTACTGTACAAGGTCAGGTGACTCATCTCATGTTTGACCAACCTGATTGCTTTCTATGATGAGATGACTGACTCTGCGGATGGGGGGAAAGTGGTGGATGTGATATACCTTGACTTTAGCAAAGCTTTTTTTACTGTCTCCCACAGCGTTCTTATCAGCAAGTTAAAGAAGTACGGGATGGATAAATGGACCGTAAGATGGACAGAAAGTTGGCTGGATCACTGGGCTCAATGTCTAGGTGGCAGGCAGTCACAAGCAGAGTGCCCCAGGAGCTGGTGCTGGGGCCGGTTTTGTTCAACATCTTCACTGACGATTGGAAGGATGGGGTGGATGCACCCCCAGCAAGTTCGCAGATGACACTAAGCTGGAAGGAGTGGTGGATACCTGTAGGGTAGAGCTAGAATACAGAGACACTTAGGCAAATTAGAGGATTGGGCCAAAATAAATCTGATGAGGTTCAACAAGGACAAGTGCAAAGTCCTGAACTTAAAATGGAAGAATCCCATGCGCTGCTACAGACTGGGGACTGACTGGCCAGGCAGAAGTTCTGCAGAAAAGGACCTGGGGGGTTACAGTGGACAAGAAGTTGGATATGAGTCAACAGTGTGTCCTTATTGCTGAGAAGGCTAACAGCCTATTGGTAAGGGTATCGCCAGCAGATGGAGGGAAGTGATTACTTCCCTTTATTTGGCATTGGTAAGGCCACAGTTCTGGGCCCCCCACCATAAAAAGGATGAGGACAAATTGGAGAAAGTCCAGTGGATGGAAATAAAAACACATGACTTATGAGGAAAGGCTGAGGGAATTGGGGCTTGTTTATTTTCTGCAGAATGGGGAGGGGGGAGGGGAGAGGCGGGATTTGATAGCAGCCTTTAACTACCTGAAATGAGGGTAGCAGATGACAGAACAAGGAACAATGGTCTCAAGTTGCAGTGGGGAAGGTCTAGGTTGGATATTATGAAAAGCTTTTTCCCCACGAGGGTGGTGAAGCACTGGACTGGGTTACTTAGGGAGGTGGTGGAATCTCCATCCTTAGAGGTTTATAATATGCGGCTTGAGAAAACTGTGGCTGGGATGGTTTATTTGTGGGAGGTCCCTTCCAACCCTAGTCTTCTATGATTCTCTGAAGCAATGGACCAAGGACATGGGGAACTGACCAGCAGAAGTCGCCATGTAGGCGCTGTTCTAACAAAACCTGCAAAGGCCAAGAGCAGGATTTCCCATGAAGTTACTACAATTACTGTAGTGCCCGGACATTCCTGAGGTCGCGCACTCTGATCTCTTCAGGGCCTTCTTGAGAGCCCTCCATTAAGGTCTAAGGCCTCTAGCCATCGCCCTGGGGAGGAGTCCCGAAACCCTCTCCCTCTAGCCTGGAGATTTGGGCTGCTGTTCACCGTGATGGTCTTGGCAGGTTTGACTTCAGTTCAGCCCCTGGGGTCCTGTTCTTTCACGCACAATGATGTAGTCCCAGGGACTTGCTGTCGTTCTCAAAGCAACATTCGATTGATTCAAAACAGAAGCCATTACGGAGCAAACACACCTTAAAAACCACAAGCCATGTGTAGGTGCCTCTGGCTTACCAGGTGTCACCATCTACTACATGGAGACCCTGGTTGGGACAAAGTACCTCAAACCTTTCCTGCTCTTGGTCACAGGGTCATGTCAGTTCCCAGACGAAGAGACCGTGATATCCTCCCATGGCGGAGCTCAGTTTATATCCTTTTCAGTTTTTTACTTGCCAGTTTTCTTGACCAATTGAAACCACTCTATGCAATTTCCAGCAGAGCGTAAGACATCTCCAGACTTGTTTACATGCATAGGGCATTTGCATTAATTGCCCCTACTGATTTTAGCTCCTGAAGGAAGTTCCTGTAAGTCCTTCCTGGAGCTAGAACACCCTCCCTGACCCACAGAGATACGGATCACATTGATAGAGTTGATGCAATAGTCTCAGCATCTATCACAACTCCAGCTGAGATCAGGCACAGTACATATACAGAGTGAGACACAGCCATGCCCCAAAGAACTTGCCGTTTAAATAGACAAGCCAGGCAGAGAGAGTGGGAGAAAAGTATTTATGCCCATGTTGCAAATGGGAAGTTGAAGCACAAAACTTAAGTGACCTCACCACGGAGTCAAAATCTGTGCCACATCTGGTCTCCCTGGTGCCATCTTACCTAGTGTTTTAACCAGCCATCCTCACAGATCCAGTTTACCATGTGTGGCTGAGGAGCTCTGCTGATGGAAATCCTTCAAGCGGAGAGTGATCGAATCAAACCAGAGCGCAAGAGAGAGACGAGACCCATAGCTCATGGGGGAGCTGGTTAGGGTGCAGACATAACAGAGGATATTTGAATTCTCAGAGCGTTGGCTCCGTGGGAGGCGCTTGCATGGCTGCTGGAGCAGTGAGCCGAGTGACGGACGGACAGTGCCTTTTCAAAGCAAGGGGACTCGCCCCACTCAGGCCCCTTCTCAGGCATCACAGGAACACCTTGGCAGTTCACAAAGGCCATGGCAGAGTTTGCTCATGGGCAGAGATAGCTGTAGCCCTGTCTCGGCAAAGCATTGCAGACAGCCTGACAGCATCTCCAGATTTTGTGCTTCGCTGATGTGAACAGAGGCCAGGAGAGAAAATCCGAGTCTGGAATCGTATCTGTTTAAAACAAGAGGCAATGCGAAGCCCTGGGGGCCAGGCCTCTGTTCACTCCCAAAGCAATGCAAGATTTCCTGCACTGGCCTTCCAGTCCCTCAGTCAGACAGGGATGAACAGCGCTTCCCTGCTTCATGGGCTGTGGGATTACTTCCCAGGGCCAGAGGAAAGTCGTGTTTCAGGCTCCATGGCCCTTAGTCTCCTCTCTGAGCCTATCAGTAAAAATACTTCGAGTGCCATCGTTCTCACTGGCAGTTGGACTTATTCCACTCAAGCCAGCCAAGAGCCATCAGATTGCAGCGACTTTCCAGGGCTGCCCACAGGGTCTGACTTTGAACCAGGCAGCCTCTGAAGTAAAAAAGCGTCCCGTTCCTGGTCTCCTGCGCCAGCCAGCACCATGGCCAATGAGCTGGTGGCATGGAGGCAGCTTCCCCATACTCCTGCGGCGCTATTTAAACGGCTTTGTTTGGAGGAGGAGACCCAGCCCCGCTGCTGACCTGGCAGAGAGTTATTGTTCACTAGAGCGTGGCTATCCACATGTCATCCCGGAAAGAGAAAAGTCAATCGTGAGAAGAGCTTGGAACTGCCCACCTCACAAAATCCTTCCCCCGTCTTTGTCATATCCTATGAGGTAACAGGACCCCTTCGCAGCCCATATTTCACACCAACATAGCACTTGCCATGTGATCCCAAGTAGCAGCTGTTAGCCGGGATGCGTAACGCACTACTGGAAGGTGCCCAGATACTAGTGATGGGTATGATGTAAGAACCTACACAGAACAGAACAGCCACTCCTCAGTTCACTAGAGATATACAGAGTAGCTTGCTGCAGACCAACGTGCATATTTCCCTGAACTCCCTAGAAGCTTCCTGCCACTGCTGATTTGGCTCCATGCACCTACAGCCACATGGTGTAGCAGCAAAGGCAGTTGACAGGGTTTCCAGCATGAATACCCAACATTTACAGGGACATGGACTTGGATGTCCTAATAGCCCTTCACGTGAGCTTTCGTGGGAGAAAATCCCACTTCATCAGACGCTTGTCCCATGAAACTCATGCGATAAATAAATTTGTGAGTCTTGAAAGTGCCACCAGACTCCTTGTTTGTTTTACTGGACTAGACTAATATGGCTACCGCTTTCGAACCGATAGTCCTTGGCCATCTCCAGCTTCTTATTCGACTTATCTGCTCCCATGACTGACATGAGACAAGAATGGCGATGGCTGCTGTGGGTACGCAGACATTTTGTGAGACGTACTCAAAGGACCCGTTTGCTTTATGAATTAATGATGTTTCAATGACTTGAGATTTAGTGCAATGATTTTACAAGCCACAGCCCTGAAGTACTGTAGGAACCTAGCTACAAAGAGCTGTATTCTGACTTCTGAGAAAATAACGGTCTTCCATAATTTTTTTTTGTAAGGTGATGCGCAGCTCTTGATAGAAAGCAGCGATGAAGCCCGGGCAAGAGTTTTCCAAATATAATGCAAACTTACCTGAATATAAGGCATGTCACAGTGAATTTGAAAATAAGTCCACTTTTCTAGAGAGTTTCACAAGGTTTTAAAAATTCTTTTGGAGGGAAGAAAAAAGGGTTTGGGAATGAAAAATCTGGGGGAGATGGAGGAACTGAGGAAAGAAAAATTTCTCTGAAAGTCCATGCTAGAGAACAGGCTCTTGATCAACACTGTGCTTAGACCTAGAGCCTCCAAAGCTAAAAATATTGTTGAAGCTAAAGAGGTCACTCTCTGCTACAAGAAGGCAGGCGGGGTACACTTAGGAAATTACAGTTCTATTCTGAAAGTGGACTATGAGGTTTTTAGCCTCTGGTATAGGAAGCTGTGTAGCTCCCATGTACAAACCCCTAGCACCGCCAGGAAAGACAATAAATGCAAAAGTTTGCCAGGCTTGGAACGAGGGTAAACTACACCGAGTGTTCATGCTTACAAGTAAAAGGATGTTTTTTCTAACTGCCAGCTGCTCACACCCTGCCTGGGAATTGTATGTCAAGATAGTTGCTTTCCAAAGACAGACATTTGGCTCATTTCTACCCTCCCTATCTAGATATCAATATGGCCCTCAGCACGGTAGCATCAACGCATGGTGGTGGCCAGCGTGGATGACACACAAGAGCTCAAAGCAAGAGTCTTTGGAACTTGGGCTGAAGAGCCAGGATCTGTAGTGGGCCAGTCACAGACTCTCATTCTGTGGATTAAACACTGAGCAGGACACGGCAACACACATTGCCCAATGGGCTACTTAAGCATCTCACAAATCACCAAGACTTGCTAATCCCTGCCCTCCTGGAAGCCCATTTTACAGAAGGGGAGCTGAGGCACAGTTTATACTAAGTAACTTGTCCAAGGATACCCAGGAAGTCTGTGTTGATCTGGGAGTTGCACCTAGGTCTCAGTCCAGAGCCCTACCACTAGACCATCAGCCCTCTCAAATGAAACGCTCTGACACCTGAGGGGAAAGCTGGATTCTGTTCTGGAGCCACTGGGTGTTGGTCTGACTCAAAGACTTGCCTTGTATTGCCGCTTTCACGGGCTCCAGTAAAGAAGCTGTGAAATGGACCTTGGCCCATGTAAAACCCATGCTGTTTTCTGCAGGCATGTTGTACTCAGTGTCAGGTTTATATGCACCATTCCTTATCGGAATCACTTCTCTTATTCCTCCATGCAAATATCGACACTCTTATTGCTTGCAAGTATTAACCAAAGGGGTGGGAGGGGTTCACACTAGTTAGAGGTCTAGTTAGTGCCGCCCGGTTGCAGGGTTTAACATCAGGCACTGGAAGCAAATTCTTTTGGTAAACCAGTTGGATTTTTCTGCTTGGGGGAAGGTTTCTTTATGGCCCTGTGCAATTGAGAATGAGAAAGAGCAAAGCTATCCGCCTCCACACCAGTATAAACATTCACTTTCTGACCATTGCCCCACAGGCTTTATCTAAGTCTGCCTGGGATTGTTCTGTAATAATTGCCTTCAAGAAAGGCACGCAGCAGGAGGAAGACAAAGGGTACACACAGGAATGTGGGAAGGGTGATTTGGTGTACAGTGGCGGCCAGTGAACCCAGCCCTGTAATTCGCAATCACCAACACTTAAGCACTATGAAAACAAAGGGTGTGGCCTTCCCGCTGTCAGTGACACCCAGGGAGCCCTATCGCCGGGTATCAGACAAACGGTGATGCCTGAAGACATCCGGGATCCCAAATTAGGACAGGTTGAAAATCTGCCACCCAATTGTTTGTTGACCAAAGGAAATTTTTCTTAAAAAGTGTCTACTCTCCATGAAAATTTAGATATTTCAGAAAAAAGGCACAGGCCCCAACATTTAGCAATTTCATCCAACACCCTCTCCTCCCGCCCCAAAATAGTGCAATTTGGATATCCTGCCATGGTTACCGATGGAAACTGTAGTTTCTCATGTCCTAATTTCCCTGCCCTGCACTATATTATTGTATTGTGCTTGTAGCATGCCTCATTCAGACACTTTTTCTTTCTTTCTTTCTTTCTTTCTTTCTTTCTTTCTTTCTTTCTTTCTTTCTTTCTTTCTTAAATTCAGAGAAAAATTCCACAAAAATTCCTGTGTCCTTATTCCCTGAGAGCTGTCATCACCATCTGCTACCATGGCCTTCCCTCTGGCCCACGCCCTCCATGCCGAGTTTGACACTTTGAACACAAGCCAGGCTATTCTGGCTCCTTTCCGCACACATGCACGCAAAAAGCAGACTGCTTTCTTAACAACAGGCCCACCAATCCGGAAACACTCTGGCCTGGAAGGAAGCAGGGGGCCGGGGATGGGCAGTAGGAGAACCTCAACAGAAGAGATGACCATGCATCTCAGCACCTTCAGAGAAAAATGCAATCGTGTTTCTTCATCCAAATCTTCCCACAATTCTACCAGCCCTCCATGCCCTGCTGATTTGAGAGAGGGAGTGAAGAGAAGGGAAGTGACCTGAACAGCTGCACTTTGTACGGATCACAGAAACTATGCAGACTAACTCGCTACAGAAGCAACCACTTATTGGCTGTAGCATGAAGCAACAAACAAGCAATAACTCAAATACACCCTCCCACTCAATGCACACTGCAGCACTGCCCTATGGTTAGACACTGGGGCGGGTAAACCGGTCTGCAGCCTGAGAAGGCTTCCAAGTCCCACTGGTGTCAGGGAGGGTTTGCTTAATGAGGACTCTACTCGTCTTTGCTTAGAGACATGCAGGCAATAATTCCTTCCACACACAGTCCTGAAAAAAGAACACACACAGATGTCAAACTCCAATCCACATTCTTGGTGGCAACCCCAAGAGACGCCTTCAAAGGGTCTCACAAAGTGGGATTTTCTCCCATGAATGCTCATGGGATAAATAAATTTGTTAGTTTTTAAGAGTGCCACAGGACTCCTTGTTTGTTCTTCAGAACTCGCCTTTCTAGTTTGACAGGTGACTCATGTTCCAAGTAGATGGGTAAAACCCCCTCTCACTGCAAGGCATGTAGTGAAAAGGAGTGATTTTGAAAGAGGACAGACTGGTTTCCACATTTCAGGCTGTAACCAGAAAGTGTGTATATAGCAGAGACGTTGGTAGATTTGGGTTCAACTCAAGGAGTTAGTGGGAGTAGTCTTGCTTTTTAGCAGGGGGTTGGACTAGATGACCTCCTGAGGTCCCTTCCATCCCTATTATTCTATGATTCTAACTCAGATTGCCATCAAATCAGCTGGCTTCCAAGTGGAATTTTGCACGTTGACTCTATAGGAGGCCGATATCATGCACTATGTCCGAGATTACCGGCTCCCGCAGACAACTTGTTATTCACTGCAGGCCAAGGAATAACATATCACTACAGAACTGCTACTACGTGTATAAATTAGGACAGGTTGAAAATCTGCCATCCAATTGTTTGTTGACCAAAGGAAATTTTTCTTAAAAAGTGTCTACTCTCCATGAAAATTTAGATATTTCATAAAAAAGCCATAGGCCCCAAAATTTAGCTATTTCACACAAAACCCCCCCCAAATAGTGCAATTTGGATATCCTGCCATGGTTTCCAGATGGAAACAGCAGTTTCTCATATCCCAATTTCCCCCATGGACCTGACTTCCTAGCTAGATTACATTTTCATGATGCTCTGTGGCCAAGGATTCCCATGATGTAATTGATTCCCTTCATTAAGGAGAAACCATGGTGCATCATGGGATATGTAGTGCAATCAGAGAGACCACCCTAAAGAAAAAACAGGGAGTATGACGCAACCAACTTAAAACTCCCTCATGGCACTGCAGCAGCATTTCTAAATGAACATTTCAATGCTCAGAGAAAATAACTCAGTTTTCATTTTTTTTGGCCACTGTTTATTCTACTTGTGCTGCTGTCCGGATTCAGGGAACCGTTTATGATGTTATTTTGTGTTAATATTTTATAATTGTTATAAGCCATAGGAACTATGCCATGTTTGGTGTCAATAGAAAGGTAATAATTTGTGGGGAATGATTATATAGTCTGTGTAGGATTCGTATTCATATTAGAAATTAGAAATATGATTGTTATATTTTAATTGGTGTGAGTCTGGGGAAATTCCCCAGACTGAATGTCCACCCAGCCATTGTCCCCTTAATGGCCCATCAAGGAAGCTCCCCAGTACAATGGGCCGAGGGAGAAACCTGTTGAGCCACTAGGACTTGAACATGTGACTCAACTCCAGTTTGATTGGGGAGAACTGCACACAGCATGGAGAAGGCCAGAGGGGATAAAAGGCAGCAGCCCCGACTCCATCTTGCTCTCAAGTCCTCAGTCTACAGCCAACACCCATCTCTGGAACTATTCCTCTGAGACTGAACAAAGGACTGAGGCCCACCCTGGTGCTGGGTGTTTACCAGAGGAACAAGCCTGCAAACTCCAGAGGAACAAGCCTGCAAACTGCTTTACATGGACTTTAAATCATTTGTATGTATGTGATTCGCTTTGACATCTCTCATATTTTGCTTCTTTTCTTCTTATATTAAACCTTTAGTTGTAGTTGCTAAAGGATTGGCTACCAGTGTGGTATTTTGGGTAAGATCCAAACCTATACTGTTCTGTGTGCTGTGGCTGGCCCTTTGGGGTCAGAAGAACCTATATCTTTAAGGGACCGTGCGGCTAGGTGGGAGCCGGAGGAGCTGGAGTGCAATAAAGGGGCTGTTTCTATTTTGGGCAGATTTCTTGGTACCCAGTGTGGGGAACCAGAAGCCTGGTTGTGACTGATAGGGAGACTGGTTTAAGTACCACCCATCAGCGTGTGGGGAGTTTGGCTCCTGGTTTTGCAGTTTGCCCTGATTTTTGCACGTCCAGGAGGGTATCCCAGGAGGCCCCGGTCACACTACTCATCTCAGTTTTCACTGTTGACAAGTTCCAGAGGGGGAGCCGTGTTAGTCTAGTTCAGTAAAATATACAAGGGGGCCTGTGGCACTTTTAAAGACTAACACATTTATTTATCGCATGAGCTTTTGTGGGAGAAAATCCCACTTTGTCAGATGCATGAGAATGGAAAAATGTAGTAAGTTTGTAAGTGTTCCATTTTCACACGTCTGATGATGTGGGATCTCTCCCATGAAAGCTCATGTGATAAATTTATTAATTAGTCTTTAAAAGTGCCACAGGACTCCTTGTTTGTTTTAATTTTCACTGTCACCTTGTGTTCCCTCTTGTCTTAAGGTTATGGTTTGCCACAGTTATTATAGTAAGAGACAGGAAGAGGTCAGAGGCAATAAACAAAAATGTACAGAAGCTGTGACTTCTCCCTGACTCTTAGTAAAAATAACTATCTGTGACAGAACGGGGATCACTGGGGGTGGGGTGGGATATGAGAAGCTGGGCAGGATCCTGCACACCCCTGCTTGCAGAAACAGGGAGCTGGGGGCCAGGGCTGGGAGCTATGGGTCTGTGTGGGCCCCACCATCCTGTGGGGCCCATGATTTAGAGCTCTGGAGTGGCCCTTCTCCCTTGACCTCCATGGTGCCTCTGAGTTCAGCTCAGAGCTCGGGGTGCTCCCTGCCATCTGCTGCGTCAGCGGACCGGAGTGCTCCGACACGCATGTTGCCAGGGCTGGATTAATGCAGAGGCTTTAGGGGTTGCAGCCCAGGGCCCTGGGATAAGGGGGGGGCCCACAAAAATTCACCCTGGCTCTGGCCGTCTGGCCACTGCTCCCAGGAGGCACCGCTTGGAGGGAAGGTAAGAGAAACCTTGCCACCGCCCCCACCTCCTGACCCAGGGAACCCCTCCATCCTGGGCACACTTCCCAGCTGCAGGGGAAGGTTCGGCTCCAGGCTGCTCCCAGCTGAACTGGCTGTGATTCCCCCCTCTCCCCAGAAGATGCTGCCTTTGTTTGCAGGGCAGGGGAAGCAGCCTGTGTTGGGCTGAGGCTGGGGTGACCCCTGGGCTAGAGAGGGTGTCGGAGCCAGAGCTGCAGGGGGACCAAAGAGGGTTGGGGGAACTCGGCCGATGGGGAGGAATGGATGTGAGGGGCTGGAGTGGGGATGAGGGAATTCAGGCGAATTAGGGGCAGGGGAGTTATGGGGCGTGGGAAGAGGCTGGGAAGGAGACTGTGAGGAGGGGAGGCTGGAGGGAGAATGTGAGACCAGGAACCCCACTGCTCAGATATTGCAATGCACCAGCCGACAGGCCATCCTCTGACCCTGCCCTGGGTGCAAGGAGGGAGCCACAGAGAGCCTGTAACAGCTGCCCTGCTCCCTCAGCAGAGAGGGAATGGGGCATGGGCCCCCAGACTCTCCCTGACCCCCTGGGGCAGTGCTGCCACTGCCAATGGGGCGGGGCGGGGCGAGTGAGACAGAGGTCTGCGTCCCCCCCATGGTGTACTGCTGCTGATGGGGGGGCACCGACGTAAGTATGGCCCTTGAGTGCCAGAGACCCACTGCCCTGCCCCCGGGGGGCACAGTGTCTAGCCAGGGGCCCCACAAAATCATATAGCCGTGGGCCCACCAGGGTGTTAATTCGGCCCTACAGTACGTCCCTTGGGAACTCCCTGCTGCAGCTTGCAGTCCTGGGTCCCCCTTTCTCCCCACCCGCAGGGGCAAGGAGCTGCCGGGCTCGCCACTGGCTGACAGCTCTTGCCCCGCCCCCACCAGCCGAAGCCGAAAATGTCCCAGAGGTCGCAGGAAGCCACGATTCCAGGACAAAGTATTACTCTACGTACGGTAGATAGAGTACGTCTGCACTGCAATACAAGGGCGGTGGGGCCACATCTCAGAGCTTGGCTCAATCTTGCTGGCAGGGCTCAGGGTACGAGGCTACAAACTGCAGTTTGGGCTGGATCCTGGACCCTGAGACCCTGCTCCTGCCTGAGCCACTCCACTGTTATTTTCACCCCACCCCAGTCCGAGCCCTGAGCCTACGAAGCCCTGACTGAGATCAGGCCCCTGTTGTGCTCGGCCCAGTCCGGACACATAGGGAGAGAGGGTCCCTATTCTGCACAGATGTAGCGTGAATGGCTGTAAAATACAGCTCAAAGCTCTTTAAGTGAAAAGTCGAAAGGCTATTGAGATCCATAGAGACATACCGTTTCCCTCTGCTCCTTGCTTCTCAGTTCCAGCAGAACCTCGGAGTTACGAACCCAGCGGGAAATGGAGGTTGTTCGTAATGCTGAAATGTTGGTCACACTGAAGAAAGCATAATGGTTGTCCTTTTAAATGTTTACAGCTGAACACCGATGTGACACAGCTTGGAAACGTCACTATTTAGAAGAAAATGCTGCTTTATCCAACAGTTAACCACAGACAGTTTCTTATCTTGTCAATTCTTCCCCCCCTCCAACTTTTCCTTTCTTTTTTAATAACTTACATTTGTGACCATAGTCAGTGAGGGGGCTACACTGAGATTGTTCAGTCAGGGCAAACTACAAAGAACAGGACTAATGAGCCCCAAAGCTGGTGATTATTTTTAATAATTAGATTCACCAGCCCTGCCACAAAACAGCTCCCTTAAAGCAATCCAGTCCTGCACTCCCACCCAGACAGACAAGTCAAACACGGCGAGGATGCCTGAAAATCTTGTTACTCAAATATAAAGTTCTACTGACCCCTGAAGGTCGGACACATTACCCACCAGGTCAATGACTATTTCAGATCTCCGCCAAATTCACGCTTACAGCCAGTTCTTGTTAACGAATCTAAGAGTTATTAAAAAAGAGAAGTGAATATTGTGATTCAAGATGATTATCCATTCAGTTCATAGGTCAGTTTCCTAGCAGAGATGGTGAACTGCTGAGTTGCAAAAAGTTCTTTTGAGAATCGGTTCATGTTATGGTCTGAACAGGCAGTAATCCAGACTGGGGCTGGAAACCTCAGTCTTGCAACTTAATTTTCCCCTGATGAAGTTTAAGCAGAGCTAAGATGACAAGATCAGGGCTTTGGAGTTCTTTTCTAGATCTCTGGCAGGTATTCCTGGGGTGAATATTATGTGATCACCATAGCACTGAAGTAAAATCTCCTAGCTTCACCCAAAAATAAAAACAGACAGTAAGAGGATCAAAAGAACGCCACCTGGGTAAATAAAAGCGCAATGGAGGCTCTTAAAGGGAGAAGGGCACCCTTTAAAATTTGGAAGCCAAATCTTAATGACAAAAATAGGAAGATACACAAACTCTGGCAAGGAAAATGTAGAAATGCAAGGCAGGCCAAGAAAGAATTTAAGAAACAATTCACTAAAGATAAAAAAAACCACCCACTTTGATTTTGCAAGTATATGAGAAGCAGGAAGCTTGCAAAATAGGCACTGGGGTCACCAAAGGATAAAGGTGTTCTAGGTCAGTGGTTTTCAAACTTTTTTTCTCAGGACCCAGTTGAAAAAAATCATTTATGCCCGCCACCCAACAATTACGTCTTTGACCAACGCATTCCAGTCTTTCGGCAGCAGCGGGCACTGTGACCCAGTTCCTGACGGTCTGCGACCCAGTCCTGGGTCCCGACCTGTAGTTTGAAATCCACTGTTCTAGGCGCGCTCACGGAAGACAAGACCATTGCAGAGAAGCTAAATGAATTGGTTGCATCTGTCTTCACTCCAGAGGATGTGGGGGAAATTCTCACATCAGAGCTATTCGTTTGGGGTGGGAAATCTGAAGCTCTGTCCTAAACTGCTGGGTCAATAGAAGAGGTTTTAGAACAAATTGATAAACTGCACAGCAATAGATCTCTAGAATCAGAAGCTATTTCACCTGAATTCTGAGAGAATGCAAATATGAAATGGCAGAACTACTCACTGCAGCATGTAAGCCATTACTGAAATCAGCTTCTGTACTAGATGAGTGGGAAGTAGATAATGAAACATTGATTTTAAAGAGGGCCCCAGAGGAGATCTTGGCAATAAATGTTCGGCAAACCTAACTTCTGTAGCAGGCAACTTGGCAGAAACTACAGTAAAGAACAAAATTATCAGACATGTAGATAAACACGATTTGTTGAGGAAAAGTCAACACGGTTTTTGTAAAAGGAAATCAGACCTCCCCAATCGCACAGAATTCTTTGAGGGAATGAACAAACAGGCGGATAAGGGTGATCCAGTCAACATGGTGCACTTGGGTTTTTCAGAAAGCCTTAGATAAAGTCCCTCACCAAAGGCTGTTAAGGAAATTAAGTGCCCATGGGATCAGCGTGAAGGTCCTCTCCTGGATCAGTAACTGTTGGAAATGGTAGGAATCAACACCAGGTTTTACAAGGGACAGAGGTAGACAGTGGGACTCCCAAGGTCTGTGTTGGGACCTGGTCCTGTTCAAAATACTCAGTGATCAAGAACAGGGGGTGAAGAGGCCCGGTTCGCAGACTATATAAAACAAAGTCCAAAGCAGATTGTGAGGAATGACAGGGTGATCTCACAAAACTGGGTGTGATATGCTGTATCCCCACACACCCTGGTAATGTGAGCTGTGTATCTTTCCTATTCAGCTCGACAATGTAATTGTGTATTGTCTACTGCAAAGTGTATCATGAAAGGTGTTTTTGGAACGCCCATGGCATGTTCTACAAAGTTTACATTACTGTTATGATAGCATGTTTCCTGCAACTTTATGCATGTGTACACATATGAAACATGTCCCCAAGTGTATGTCACATGGTTCAAATGGGGGCAGACAATCAAAGCTGCATTCACACACCCAGTGAAAGGTATGCATACAACACAATGGAGATCAGGTGCCTTGGCCAGAGGAAAAAAAGTCACCTGACTGCAAGAAGCAGGGTCTGAAAAGAGAAGAAGACACACTTGGAAATGATGGCTTTTGCCATGGATTCCATCTTCTAAGCAACACGAAGAACTAAGCTCTGCCAATGGGAGAGAAAGCAGAGACTGGCTAAAAAGCATCACAGCCAGACTGGAGTGGTAAACTGAACATGACTGTATCAGACAGAGTCCTGTGGCACTTTAAAGACTAACAGATTTATTTATCACATGAGCTTTCATGGGAGAAAATCCCACTTTGTCAGAAAGCGTCTGACGAAGTGGGATTTTCTCCCATGAAAACTCATGCGCTAAATAAATCTGTTAGTCTTTAAAAGTGCCACAGGACTCTGTTTGTTTTTCTGCAATAGACTAACATGGCTACCCCTTGAGAATATGACTGAGACAGTGATTTTAGTTTAGAAGGCCAATTATCTTTTATTTGATTGTGATTATCTTGAGCGATTATCTGATTTTATATTGATTTACATATATTCACTTAAAATCATGTTTGAATCAATAAACTTACGTTTGTTCTGCCTAAAGCAGTGATTCTCAACCACTGTATCGGGACACATTAGTGTGTCACCACACAGTGTTTAGTGTGTCACGGAGAGCTGGGGAGATTGGGAGGGAGGGAGGGAGGTTACCAGTGGAGTCCCTCAGGGATCTGTCTTGGGACTGATCTTGTTCAACCTTTTTGTTACTGACCTTGGCACAAAAAGCGGGAATGTGCTAATAAAGTTTGTGGATGACACCAAGTTGGGATGTATTGCCGATACAGAGAAGGATCGGGATACCATACAGAAAGATCTGGAAGACCTTGTAAATTGGAGTATCAGAAATAGAATGAAATTTAATAATGGAAAGTGCAAGGTCATGCATTTAGAGACTAATAACAAGCATTTTTCCTATCAGTTGGGGACGCATCAGTTGGAACGGACTGAGGAAAAGAAGGATCTGGGAGTACTGGTTGATCATAGGATGACTATGAGCCACCAATGTGATGTGGCTGTGAAAAAAGCTAATGCGGTTCTAGGATGTATCAGGAGAGATATTTCCAGTAGAGACAGTGAGGTGTTAGTGCAGCTGTACAAGGCACTGGTAAGACCCCATCTGGAATACTGTGTGCAGTTCTGGTCCCCCATGTTTAAAAAGGATGAATTCAAATTGGAACAGGTGCAGAGAAGGGCTACAAGGATGGTCTGTGGAGTGGAAAACCTGCCCTGTGAGTGGAGACTCAAGAAGCTTGGCTTGTTTAGCCTAACCAAAAGAAGGTTGAGGGGGGATATGATTTCTCTCTATAAATACATCAGAGGGATTAACATCAGGGAGGGAGAGGAATTATTTGAGTACAGCACCAATGTGGACACCAGAACAAATGGTTATAAACTGTCCATCAAGAAATTTAGGCTTGAAATTAGATGCAGATTTCTAACCATTAGAGGTGTAAAGTTCTGGAATAACCTTCCAAGGGGAGTTGTGGGGGCAAAAACCATAACTGCTTTCAAATCTGAGCTTGATAAATTTATGGAGGGGATGGTATGATTACCTTATTTTGGAAATTGACTGATATTTGGCTACGTGTGGTGGATTTACAAGTGGCCTAAGAGGGGAAAGTACATGAGGTGGGTTCTGAGTTATTACAAAGAATTGTTTCTTGGATAACTGGCTGTTGAGATTTGCCCACGTGCTCAGGGTTTAACTGATCACCATATTTGGGGTCTGGAAGGAATTTTCCTCCAGGGCTGATTGGCCTGGGCTCTGGGGGCTTTTCACCTTCCTCTGTAGCACAGGGCAAGGTTCACCTACTGGTGAATTCTCTGTATCTTAAAGTCCTTAACTCATGATTTAAGGAGGTAAATAACTCAGTCATAGGTTGGTGGTCTGTTGCTGGAGTGGGTGGGTGAGGCTTTGAGGCCTGCATTTTGCAGGTCAGACTAGATGATCGTACTGGTCCCTTCTGACCTTAAATTCTATTTGTTGGCTGGATTTGGCCTGGGAGGGGTGGGCGGGTGTGTCCTGTAGGGTTGTGACCTGCAAAAGGTTGAGAACCACTGGTCTAAAGCAGACATTAGATGAGTACGTGTGAAAGTCTTACTGGGAGCAAAAGCTGGTGCGTATCAATTTCTTTGTTAAATTGACAGACCGGTGAAAATGAGCTTGTGAAGTCCAGGGGGTGTGCACTGAATCTTGCAAGATGGAAGTTCCCAGAGTTGCATCTGGGGCTGGGGGACCATCCTGTGAGTGACTAGGGCAGGGGTGTCAAACTCCTTCGATGTGAGAGGCCACGCTGGAGGGCAGGCCACTTGATGCAGGCCAAAGTGGGTTGCTGAACTAATCAGTCTGTGGGGGCCCCTGTCCCCTCCTGTGCTGGGGGCAGCTGGTGGGGCAGGTTTTAAAAGAATGAGGTAACTTCATGGAGGGTATATCCATCAATGACTATTAACTAAAATGACCACTGGTACAACCCCATGATTGGGGCAGCCCTGGGGCAATGTCTGACTATCTTGAAGCAGATGACTGGGGTGATTCCCCTAAAGTTCTAGTACAGGCCACTGTAAGAGACAGGATACTGGGAAAGACGGATCATAGCCTGATCCTGTAATGCAGCTCTCATGTTCTTACATACATTACTCTGTATAGTATAGACAACAAGAAAGCCTCAGACCCCTCCCATTTTTGTACAGCTACATAAAATTAAAAAAATTGATAAAAATTCCTTCCCCCACAGCAAGAAATTGAGGAAGGCCCAAAAGACAGATGCCCTAAAACGGTGTTAATTGAAAAAAGGGAGAAGAAATAAGTGGCACAGAAAATTCATGAAGATAGACTCTAAGGGTGCGTCTACACTTGTAAATTAAGTCGACTTAAGCTTGCTAAAGTCGACTTAATTTACTTTGCATCTACACTACACTTTCCTTAAGTTGACTTAAGCAGCTTGCTTAAGTCGACCTAAGGAAAATTAAGTCGACTTTCTTAAACCTAGTTTAAAGTCGACTTTAGGCTTAAGTCGACTTTCTAAAGTCGACTTAAGCCATTGTAGATGTGGAGTAGCCCTAAGTCGATAAGTCAACTTAGGGCTTTCCAGGACTCCCCCACTGCCCTCCCTGCCAGGGTGGCTGGCACAGGGAGAGTGTGGCATGCCCCCCCAAAGGGCAGGACAGAGCCCTGCCCATCCTGCCCCTATGCCCTGCCAGGGTCCCTGTCCCCCTTTGCCCCATTCTACCCAGGTACAATGGGGCAAAGGCTGAGCCCCCTGGCACTGGGCAGGGGTGCCCCCCCCTGCCACCATGGACCTATCCAAGGTCCCCCTAGCCCCTACAAGTCGACCTAGGTGTCCAGTGTGGATGCTCTAGGTCGACTATGTAGGGTCCCCCCAAAGTCGACTTAAAATTTAAGTGTGGACATGCTAAGTCAACTTATATTAACAAGTGTAGACATAGCCAGCAAAGAGACCATAATAATCATCCAGCCTGACCTCCTGCACAATGCAGGCCACAAACCCTCCCCCACCTCCTCCTGCAATAAACCTCTAACCTATAACACTTATTAAAGTCCTTAAATTATGGTTTAAAGACTAAGATACAGAGACTCCACCAGCAAGTCAGCCATGCCCCATGCTACAGAGGAGGGCGATGGTCAACAGTTGGCTGTTTGTTTTTCAAACGTCAGCATTTTGCTACCATAAATTGGAAGATTTCAACCAGCTCCATCTGGAAGATCTGCAAGGTGGGTCCTTTCTGCTGTCTAGCAGGCCAAGCACACTGCAGCCATGACTCAAACGAGAATCTGCCCCTCTCCGGTGGTGCTTTTCTCAACAATGCAGGAAGGGGCTTGGATTCTCAGTCCCGCTGCATTTTCAGAATCCTTCCTTGCTACGTTGCAGCTCACAGTCCAGGGATAGCTCTTCCAGGCAGGACTCATGACAATGGCATGTGAGTGGCTCACTTTTGGCACTCAGGAAGCACTTTGCTATTTCAAAATCCTGCATGTAATAACTTGCTAGAAGCACACACTCCTTCCCATCCCAGACCTACCCTTTTCATGGTGATCTGCTGGGGTGTGTTTCTGCAATGAGAGAGTTTTGCTACAGCTACCATGTCACACTGAGACAATTGCATTGGCCAGCTCCTCTGCCAGAGTTCATCTGTGTAGTTCCTATGAAGCCAATGAGGACCTGCTTCTAAATTTAAACTCAGATCAGTTCTCATCTCACCGATTTAAATGGGACTTCTGTTGCTCAGGACTTCCAGAGGCAGGTTTTATATTTTTCTTTTGAAAATGGGCTAAATGAATTCTTTTCAACCCCCGGGCTTTCAATTCTGGTGGACTTTAATGGGAGCAGAGTTCTGTCTATCTAAGGTACTTATATGCTTCCCATTCCCTACAGCATTTGAGTGCTCACAGTCTTTAGCATGAGGTTAGGCAACTATTATCCCCATTTTACAGATGGGGAACTGAGGCACAGAGACACACAAAAATTAAAGCCCAGATCCTTAAAGGTATTTAGGCACCTAATTCCCATTAAACAATGGGAGTTAGGCACCTAACTGGGCTGCAGTGACTTGCCCAACTTCACACAAGTAACCTGCGGCTGAGCAGGGTCTTGAACCCAGATCTCCTGGACAATGCCCTAACCATTCGGCCATTCTTCCTTCCTACTTAGGACAATACCAAGCATATTAGAAAATCCTCATCCTTTCTGTCTTGCACCCCCAGACTTCTACTTCGTCTCATAAGAATGGCCTTACTAGGTCAGACCAATGGTCCATCTAGGTCGGTATCCTGTCTTCTGAAGGAGGCTGGTGCCAGAGGCTTCAGAAGGAATGATCAGAACAGTGCAACTTTTTGAGTGATCCATCCCGTTGTTCAGACTCAGTTTCTGGTTTAGGGACACTCAGAGCATGAGCATGGAGGTTGTATCCTTGACCGTCTTGGCTAATAGCCATTGATAGACCTGTCCTCCATGAACTTTTTTGAAGCCAGTTATATTTGTGGCCTCCACATCATCTGCTGGGAATGAGTTCTACATGATGACTGTGTGTCATCTCTTCCCCATCTCCCCACATGCCTGAGAACTGGGAAATGAAAGTTAGTTGGCCCCACCTGCAAAGAAAGCCAACTAAGACTTAGAACACATGGCTGTTTTCCTAAATCCCTCAGACCAAAACCTGCCACCATCGCCCTATGATCTTCTCAACAGAAGACACGAGATACAGCAGGTTCTCACACTGTGATCTCCAGAGATTGTTCAGTTTCTATTGCATTATAGCAACTGGGGTTGGTTTAAAAAACCAAAAAAACCCAACCCCCTCTAAAGTATTCAATGATTTGGGGTTTTGCTGACATTTGAAATTTTGACTCAACATTTCAACCCCCACACCAAATTTTGGAAAACTGCAGCCAGCTGCATTACTCATGGGTTCCCCATCCCGTGAAGGTGGATTTGCATACAGCACCACTTCGCCAAGTCACCCCCTGCCTGCAGCTGAACGCTGTCGATTAGCGAGCTAACAAGCAATGAAAGCGCACAAGGGCTTTAGCACCCCAAACGGAACTCGGTTCATTTACCTTGTAATTTAGCTTTAATTTAGACTTCCGAGCCTGCTAAGAAAGCATAGCATGGACAAACCACCAAACGTTGATACTACATGGTTTGCTGATTATATGCTAAGTAGCTTTGCAGCCGTGAGAAGGGAGGGAGGCCAGTTCTTGTTTAGAGGGTCAAGTGCTTGCAAAACTGAGCTTGATAAATTTATGGAGAGGATGGTATGATTAGCCTATTTTGGAAATTGATATTTGGCTACGTGTGATGGATTTACAAGTGGCCTAAGAGGGGAGAGTACGTGGGGTGGGTTCTGAGTTATTACAGAGAATCATTTCTTGGGTAACTGGCTGTTGAGACTTGCCCACGTGCTCAGGGTTTAACTGATCGCCATATTTGGGGTCGGGAAGGAATTTTCCTCCACGGCTGATTGGCCTGGGCTCTGGGGGTTTTTCGCCTACCTCTGTAGCACAGGGCATGGTTCACCTACCAGTGAATTCTCTTTATCTTAAAGTCCTTAAATCGTGATTTAAGGAGGTAAACAACAGTTATAGTTTGGTGGCCTATTGCGGGAGTGGGTGGGTGAGGTCTTGAGGCCTGTATGTTGCAGGAGGTCAGACTAGATGCTCATACTGGTCCCTTCTGACCTTAAAGTCTATGCGTCTATAAGTGTGGGTTTGCAGAAGTGGGGATTAGCTGGTTTCTAAAAGAAGGATGGTTATTGCTGAAGCACTGGAGTGCGAACAAAGAAACAGTTTCAGCTCCCAGCTCTGCAACAGGCTTGCTGTAGGATTCGGGAAAATTCCTCTTTGCCTTTGTTTCCCAAAGGGCTATACTATTACTTTTCTACTCCTCTGACTGTCACAAGGGACTCCCACTTATGCATTCACATTTTTTATAAGACTTTTTCTCACCTCTTTCCTGCAAAAGGAAAGTGAGTTATAAACATTTTTGACTTCACTCTCCCTTGTATAAAGTAGCAAGCCGACCCATATCTCACCACTTTCTGAGTTCAACTTTGCTGCAGTTCAGAATCTGGGGAAGTGCTCTTTCTGTGGGTGTATCAATCTGATTGTTTTGTGGAGGAGGGAATTTTGGCACGTTCTTTTCCTGTTGTTTATGCTTGACCATAATGAATCATCTTCTGACACCTTCACATGACAGTGGTGAATGAATCAACACACACAGATGGAGAGAGCTCCCCCTCGAACAATGAACAAAGAACTTTATTAAAATAAGAAACACCCTTATTCCATACACTAGTCGGACTCTGCGTCAGCGCAGAACGCCTGCCTAGAACCACTCCTAGCCCCTGCTGCTATGGATTTGAATAGAATACAACTCACAACCCTCAGCCTTGCAACACCAGAAAGTCTCCCGCTGCAGTGAGGCATATTCAGCTCACTAATGATTTCAGAAGGTTATTTTGGGATTATCCAAAGGTTCAGCCAAACCATGTGCTTTAATTTTCAGGTGGTTTTAAAAGTAATTCAATATATTAAAGGTCCGCATCAAAGTCTTCTGCCCCAAGTACATTAAGGCTGAGAGATGTAACTGCTCCCATTCAGTGAAACCACATGTTTCTACACAAGTTTCATGGTGTGCCAGACAAAACACTTAGTTTCTATTTTCAGACCAATTCGGATCTCACACCTCCGAGAATCAGGACTTTCTCCACTTACAGGACTAGGAAATGTGGAGAGATGAGAATCTGGCTCAGGATCTTTGGATTCTTCTTCCAGAGCTGAGTTGAGTTGAGACCTGAGATTACACCAGGGCACATGAAAAGACAGACTTGCATTCTGATTGGATGTCACGCCCCATGCCAAATGTGCTCGGTATTAAACATCAGGAAAGCAAAGCCTGTTGAATTAGCTTCAGCACTAACAAAAAAGGTTATGGATAAAAAGAAGTCCTCTACAAAAACCGTGTTTAATAGTGCCACACGGATATAGAGAAGTCATCATATCCCTTACTGACTCCAGCTTCTGTTGGGCACCTATCCTTTAATATTTGAGGTGAAGTATTTTTAGATGACACATTTTAATACAAAAACAATGACGTAAAGAGTCAGGCCAGGCTATAATCTCCATTGAAAACACAGGAACTAAACAGAACGATGATTTGTTGGTATTGATTTTTACCCAACTCAACTGACTCCATTCCCCATATTAGAGGAATAAGGTCATATTTGTGATTGAAAGAATTCAGTTGGATGTCAGTGTCCCAGAGTAAATACGAGATCCATGTCCTAAAGCCTGGATGTTTGGGATGCT
Organism: Pelusios castaneus; assembly: GCA_007922175.1. Classification (NCBI taxonomy): domain Eukaryota; kingdom Metazoa; phylum Chordata; order Testudines; family Pelomedusidae; genus Pelusios; species Pelusios castaneus. Next base: position 3,107,375 of record ML685847.1, on the reverse strand, counting down.
TTCCGGTTTTCATAGTGGATGACATGATACCTACCAAAAAAAAAAAAAAAAAAAGAGTCAGATCCCAGGTTTTAAGGGGACAGTTACCTTTAATTTAGTTTTTATATCTATTGGACGGAAATGTGAATTCAGCATGGTCTTGACTATCAGTCTGTCACGGGAATATCACATTGCAAAGAATCATGGTTTTGGGCAGTCAAATAATTTTAATATTGCTAACATGTGTGTGGACCAGAGCCTCTTTGAATGTTTTTTCTTTTACTTATTACTTAAAGCCATGTTTCTCCATGATCAGTCCATGGATGGGCACCGATCTCCCTGACACAATTTAGGAAGGCAGTAAGCCTGTCCCCGGAATCAAAATGGTTAAGTAACACTGAGTTAGAGGATCCCCAACCAAGGTCAAATATCCATTGAGCTAGGTGCTATGCAGACACAGATTGAAGTCTTACAGGAGGTCTGTGGAAGCCAGGAATTGAATCCAGATCTCTCAAGTGCCACTTCAATGCCTTAATCACAATACCACCCACTTTCTCACAATGCGGAGGCTTGGAGAATTGAGGCTATTAGCATATTCCAGGGTGCATTAAAGACCCGCGAGGGATTATGTCACCATCCGTCCTGCCACTGTGGAGAGATTTGAGGCTCTCCTGTATCTTAACAGAATCAAAGTATTAAAATTCCGTAAATTTACCTCTCTCTCTTTGCAGTTTCTATAAAAGGGAACTAATTTAGACCACATGCTTTCTCTCATCAAATCTCTGACCTCAGTAAGGAATGGATCTGTAGATTACTAGTGATTTTTCCCCCCATCTATATTGCTCCAAAGGAACAGTTCACGGTCTGACAGACAGTCTTCTTGCATGGATATCTTGAGATACCGGTAAAGGCATTCTTCTCTTCCACCTACACAGGTTACCCTGATTTCCATCTACAGTAAAGGAGTGCTTATAAATGGACAGGGCAGCATATGCAGAATAAGTTATTTCTAACCATCGACTCTGGAATGCACAAACCTCCCTCAGTCAGCAAGATTAAAAATGAACAGATTCACAGGTGTTAGAAAAACCAGCCAGCAAACCGAGCAGGTATTTGAGCACAGGAGCTTAGGAAAGGGCAAAGGGATGGTGTGCCTCTGTGAATTTACTGTCAACACAAGGCAAATCCCATTCATATTTTGTTTGCTACCCCACCTCTGCCAGTTGCCTAGATGCATCTGTTTGGGAACACCCAGCTCCGTTGACTTGAATCTAAAACTGTTCAAGTTATACGGATTGGGCCTCTTAAATGTTCGCTTCATTAATGTTTATCTTTAAGGGTAAAGGGAATGCAAGGAGCAGCACAGCGAAAAGTTGGCCTCCTTGACCCAGAGCACTCCAACTGCTGTACAGAACACACGTCTCACAGATTCGTATTTCCGCATAAGGACAGAGCAGGGTTCAGGGGACTGAAGGAATCCAGTTCAGAAGGAAGAGATTAGAAAAGCACCAGGAGCTACTCAGGTTGTGGCTCTAAGCCAACGGGAGAGAGCTCTCCAATTTGCTTCATAACTCCTCCGTGAGAGGCAGTAACTATGTCGGTGGAAAAAATCTCTCCCACTGACACAGCACAGTTTACACCTACGCTTGGGTCAGCGTAACTGTGTTGCTCCAGGGTGTGGATTGTTCACACCCTCTGAGCGACAGATATACTGAACTAATTCTGTAGTATAGGCCAGGACACAGTGAGCATGAAGTTGGAGCGGAGGGGAGAAAGAAACAGTCATTCTGTGTGCGAGAGTAGCCTCTAGAGAAGGTGTTCTCACTTTTTTTTCTGGGATAGTTTTCAAGGTATTTTATTGTCCCCTATCCACTCATTAAAATTACGCAGTGAAAAAGTGATTGAACCAAGCTCTTCAGGTGACAGGTTTCTTCCATGTATAACATGACTGTATTTTAAAAAAGAAATTAAAGGAAAAAACAACAAACAGTGTTTTCTTTACAGTTTTCAAAAGCAGCCGGGTTGGATCTACCTTGGATTGTTTAGCCACAATAAACCCTGCATCTTGGCAGGGGTTAGACTAGATGACCCTATGGTTCTCTGATTGGACCAGGTGTTTTACAAACAGAGAAGACAGAGATAGGCACCGGCCTGAAGTAACTTGCCCAGTATTACACTCCACAACAGTTGGGGAATGGGATCGAAGTCTGCCGCCCACTCTGGTGCTCCATTTACTTCCGCGAAAAATATTTCCAAGACCAGTTTGTCTTGTGAGCTAAGGGTGAGAGGTCCCAGGCTCCGGAGGGAAGCACAGGTGAGTTTCAGGGGATGTCCTTTTCAGAAAGAGGAAAGGAAGCCAACAAAAGTAACTGAATACATCAGCAGGATGTGTCCCCACCCAGTGGCGGGCAAATTCTCTTGGGGAAAAAACAAATGATGTTCTTCCTTTCGTCCCTCTTTTCTCCTTGATGCTGGCTGCCTCTGCTCCTCGGCTGAGATAGCCACACAGGAAAGAGGGTGGAGATGCCTGCACAGGAGAAGTCTTCCAGCTGGGGTCTGATGAGCCACCAGGCGTGCAGAACAATGCCACAGCTACTTGCCAGCTCTCTCCGCATACTTACACATGCACCAAGTCCTTCCCTGCTTCCTTTCTGGGAAACAATCTTTCTTCTGGGGCAGGGCAATTCTCTAGGAGTTTGTACGGAGCTTAGCACAATACGGCCCTGGTCTTCTTGAGGCACACCAGCAATACAAATGGATCTCATGGTTCTGATACGGAGCAGAGCTGTTAGGTGTTTTCCCGGTGGACAGAGGGAGCAGAGCCTAGGAAATCCAACTTCTCTCTTGCCCCAGTTTCAACTGATCGGGGTGGTGAGGAGCAGGGGTCATGCCTTGAATGTCCCAGATGAAAGCCTCCACACCTTGCTGAATGGACCTGGAGATTTTTCCACATGAAAGTGATCCGGTAAGTGTGGCCTGAAAGATGCTCCTACAGATGATGAGCATTTGGCCTGAGTTTTACGCCAGTATTTTTTCTATATTGCAAAGTTTAAACATCACAAACTGAGTGATGTACAAAGAACTGCAGTGAAAGGGGAGAACTGAAGAAAAGGCATCAGGAACTCTAATACATTGTGCACTTTATAGACAGATGGTGCATTTTTGCCAAGATTTATCATTTATCCTTAGCTCTTTCAATGTATTTCAGCCAACTTATAAATGATTGACAAGTTCCTTGCTTGGAAAGGTTAGGCACAGAGCTTTTGGAGAGTAAGAAATGCTCACAGTCAAATGTGCAACTTAAATACATTAAAAAACTAAAATCTTTTTCAAGAGACACTGATTCCTACTCTCTGAGTGTTGATGTGAAGATTCTTCACGTCTCCTGAGAGATTTGATATTTGGGAAGAAGTGGTAATATTTATCTGGTCCATTTGATGAGGACAGATTTTTGCAGGAGAAATGCAGAATTCATGATTTAGTGACTTACCTAGTAAGTGAAAGAAGAACTGTTTAAAGGCATTGAGCCAGACCCTCTGCTGGCAGACTGATTTAGACAAGCCAGGGATCTGGTGCCCTGAGTGTTTTTAAGATGTAGTGACTTTTATTTTATTTTATTTTATTTTATTGTTTTAAAATAGCTCTTCAATACAGCTATAAAGGCAAACCAACACAAGAGCACCATCTCGTGGGCGAACAAGAGACTCCCATGAATAAGCAGCTTAAGTCTCCAATTGTTTTTGAACAGTGGCTGTCCTGAACGGTGTGCGCGCTCACGTACGTAGATACACCCCCCACCCCCATGGCAGGGACGTCAGTGTGGTGATTTGCAGTCACCTGCTAAATTGCAGCACGCACTTCCGCCACTTTCACTTATTCTCTGCCTCCCAGTGTCTCCCCAGGACTGTCTCACATTCCAACACCAAAGGACGCTTCAAACCAAAAGAAACAACCCGCCTCCCTCCACCCTACAATTTAATTCTGCAAGTTCCCCTTAAAAAACCCACACCCGTCTAAGGCCCAGGGTGGGCAAGTGATAGATTTTCAATACCTAAAAATTAGTTCTATCCTTTTAGCACCTATTATTTTATTATTAGCATTACCATAGTGCAGGGGTTGGCAGCATTTGCCTTGGGCCACTGGGGGAGGGGCCAGTAGGATCCGCCAGCGCCGTGCGCGCTTGGCTCTTGTGGCCCCGCTGGGTGGGGGAGGGGGGCAAGGGAGAGCAGCCGCAGGGCCAGGAGCTCTGTGTGCCGCTCTGAATGGGCTTGGCATGCGTGCCCAGGGTTGCCGACCCCCGCCATGGTGCCTACGTGGCCCATTCATGGATCAGGACACCACTGTGCTAGACACCGTACAAACACAGTCATAAAAGATGCTCCTTGACCCAAGGAGCTTATAATCTAGCAGCCCCAGCTAAGGTCAGGGCCCCACTGTGATAGGTGCTGTACATACAATAGAAGACAGTCCCTTCTCTGAAGACCTTAGAGGCTCAGATCAACAAAAGGCTGGAGGGGAAACCGAGGCAAAGTGACTTGCTCACGTTTCTCAGCAGAGCTATGAATAGAACCCAGGTGTCCCAAATTCCAGTCTACCCCACCTGCTAGCTCTTCAGTAATGTCACAACTTACGGTATCTTGTGGATTTGCTGGGCTAGAAACCAGCTTTCAACTCCTAGCAAAAAGGATTTCTCTTACTTCCCTTCTGTGGAGAGGCGTAGCATTTCGAAACATCACACTACAGACCTTCACATTTTTAGACGCAGAAAAAGCTATTTTTGGTCATTTTAAAATGTTCTTGAAGCTCTCTGAGCCTGACACAGTCGGACACGTTAAGTAGGACATCTGGTTTCACAGGTGGACACAAGAGTCTGAATGCTTTTAAAACTCTAAAACTTTCCTAAGACAGTTCTCCTGTGACATATGACGCACACAGAATAGGTGATGGTGCAGAGACACTGAAGTTTCCTCAGAGCTTTTTTGGGGCAACCTGTCTAACGTTCTTGTCAACAAGATCATTCCAATCGAATGCTGATAAAACCCTTTTCAAGGCCACAGTACATGATTACTCTCACATACATACACAAACTCCTTTGTCTTTAGTCCTACCAAGTGAAACTTACCAAGACTGGGAAGTTGGGAGCGAGGTGATTCTGAGAATTTGTGCCTTTAGTCTCTGGAGGAGATCTTGGTACTGAGTGTCCCCTAACTCCCTGTTGGGACATGTCTACATCCCAAGAACACATATTGTGGTAGTAACTAGGAACCCCAAATCAAGGATCAAGGCCTATTTGTGCTAGACTGTAGAGAGAAGTTGCACCCTTATACAACTGATGGCTGCTACAGGAAGAATGGGTTCAAGACAGGAAGCAAGATGCACTGAACTGTAATGGGACAGAACCACAGTACCAGCTTGCACCATGGCTCTCTTTCGCCAGTGTCATCTTAACCAGCAAGGACTCAATTTCTTTTTCCACGGTCACCATTCACTCACACCCAGAGGCCACCGGTGGCTTTGGAAGCTGAAGGAATTGTTTTAACATCATCTGTAATACGGTATTGGCTGTCCAACTGCTTGACTGATGAAAGGAGATGGGACAAAGTCCGTCCAGCAGTGGTGCTTAGCGATGATGTGGAAGAAGAGCCCAATGAGCGAGCGGCAAACCTTCCCCGAGTGCCAACACATCCACTCACCAGATGGAGACTGGAGCACACCCTGTGGGTCTCAACCTGGGCTCTCTGATGGCCTATAAAGGGCTTATAGAAAGAAGGTGGGGGTTGAATTTGGCAGAGGTGCCAACAGAGTGCGCCCTTGGTGCTTTAAGCTGCCTACGTTACCCGCGCTAGCAGTCAGGACTGTAAAGATGTACCAGACTGAAGATAAAACAATAAAGGGGAAGGAGAAATTCTGGTAGTGAATGGAATTCCGCACCTCTGCTCTCAAAAATGTTTGCAGGCAGAGAAGTCTAAGAGTGGGTGTTACCAGGCGTTGTGCTGAAGTTCATTAAGAGAGAAAGGCTCTTTATTCTTGGCTTCCACTTGTCACAAGCAGAGGGGAAACTCTGGATTATCAAGCGTGGACAGGATAAAGACAGTATATTACCTGCATTCAATATACACCCCTCCATTTATAAACATCCTGAGCAGAGGCATAAACTGATGGCCAAATTACAGTAAATTGCACTTTAACCAAGTTTAGTTTGAAGCCCAAATTTCACAAGTAAAAGAAAGCTTTGTGAAATAACTCGAGTGAGCAGTCAGGGATTCCCCAGTGTAAAGCATTTACCTCAGGGCTGGGACTTCTTGGCTGTTCCACAGTCTTCTTTGGACAGATGAAAGAATCAACCCTAATTATCCAGAAGTGGTTCTTGACACATAGACAGTGAAAATGCTTCAGGCATAGCGGTGAATCATCCATCAGTCTTCAAGTAGGGACATCTTCATGTTAGTTGGAGCCCTGTCCAGGACTGCTAAAAGTTTTTTTTTTAAAACACAAGTTTATATGGAACAAAGCAGTTCTGTGCATTCTATATAAATACAGCAAGTCTCTTTGTCCAGCATTGCTGGAAATTAAATTCAGACCTAATTTATGTACACCACCAAAGTAAACTAGAGTGATAGCAAAGCCAGTGGATGAGAGTGCAACACAGATTAGAGCAACAAACAGAATCCTTTTTTAAGACTAACAAATTTATTTATTGCATGAGCTTTCGTGGGAGAAAATCCCACTTCGTCAGATGCTTTGAAGATGGGAAACTTACAGAATGGGAGGAAATTAAATGCAGGGGGGTGTATGACATAGGATCAGGTCAGGCTGTAACAGCAAATAAAAATAGATGTTAGGATTCAAAGACTGGGGAACAGCACATAGAGGAAGGTGATGTCAAATCATCCGCTGTAATGAGAGAAAAATCCATAGTCCCTGTTTAACCTCAAGGCAACTGATAATTTACACCTTCAAGTCAGCGGCACTGCGATGGGTACCCGTATGGCCCCACAATATGCCAATATATTTATGGCTGACTTAGAACAACACTTCCTCACGTCTCATCCCAAAGCACCTCTACTTTCCTTACGCTATATTGATGACATCATCACATCTGGACCCATGGCAAGGATGCCCTTGAAGATTTCCATAGAGATTTCAACAACTTCCACTCCACAATCAAACTGAACCTGGAACACTCCACACAGGAGATCCACTTTCTGGACACTACAGTGCAGATCAGTGATGGGCACATAAAGACCACCTTATACCGAAAGCCTACTGATCGCTATAGTTATATACATCCCTTGAGCTTTCATCCAAGACACACCACATGATCCATTGTCTACGGTCAAGCCCTAACATATAACTGAATTTGTTCGGATCCTTCGGACAGAGACAGACACCTTCGGGATCCCTATCAAGCATTCTTAAAACTGCAATACCCACCCGCAGAAGTGAAGAAACAGACTGACAGAGCCAGATGGGTACCCACAAGTCAACTATTACAGGAGAAGCCCAAGAAAAAAACAAAACAGAACGCCATTGGTCACCACCTACAACCCCCAGTCAGACCTCTTCACCACATCATCAAAGATCTGCAGCCTATTCTACAAGATGATCCCTCACTCTCTCAAACCTTGGGAGACAGACCTCTCCTCGCTTACAGACAGTCCCCCAACCTTAAATGGATACTCACCAGCAACTACAGATCATACAACAGAAACACTAAAGCAGGAACATATCCCTGCAACAGACCATGTCGCCAACTTTGCCCTCATATCTACACTGATGACACCATCACAGGACCAAATCAAGCCACCTACTCCATGAAGGGCTCGTTCACCTGCTCATCCACCAATGTGATTTATGCCATCATGTGCCGGAAATGCCCCTCTGCCTTATATATTGGACAAACAGGACGGTCTCTGCGCCAAAGAATAAATGGACACAAATCTGACATCAGAAATTGCAACACTACAAAACCGATAGGGGAAACACTTCAATCTCCCTGCTCACTCCCTTGACGACTTGTTAATAGCTTCCATGTAGACAAGTTCCAAAGGGGGAGCCGTGTTAGTCTACTGCAGAAAAACAACAGAGTCCTGTGGCACTTTTAAAGACTAAGATTTATTTATCGCATGAGCTTTCGTGAATTCCCACAAAAGCTCAGGCGATAAATAAATCTCTTAGTCTTTAAAAGTGCCACAGGACTCTGTTGTTAATAGCTGTGCTGAAACAGATGAACAACAAATCACAGCTTCAAGGAGAAACTGCAGAACTTGAATTTATATGCAAATTCGAATAAATTGCCTCAGGGTTAAACAGGGACTTTGGACTTTTCTCTCATTACAACAGGTGATTTGACCTCACCTTCCTCTCTGTGCTGTTCCCCAGTGTTGGAATCCTAACATCTATTTTGATTTGCTGTTCCAGATTGACCTGATCCTATGTCATACACTTCCCTGTAGTCTGTAAGTTTCCCATCTTCAAAGCATCTGACAAAGTGTGATTTTCTCCCACGAAAGCTCATGCGATAAATAAATGTGTTAGTCTTTAAAAGTGCCACAGGACTCTGTTTGTTTCTCTGCAACAGATTAACACAGCTACCCCCCTGGGAACTAAAGAGATCAGAGCAGTAGATGATAGCAGTAGCACAGATTCGAGCAGCGTGTCAGTGAGAAATGTGACAAAGCAAACACAGCCAGCACCGGAAAGCAAATTCAGCATGTTATTTCAGTGCTGACCAAATCTCACCTTTGCCAGGTAACTAACTGCTGCACATGCTCAGAGAAGGTATGCAATCTGGAACATGGGAGCTGCCACTCAGATAAGACCAGCGTTCTGTCCATTTAGACCTGCATTTTGTCACTTGCAGGAGATGGTACAGATGCTTTAGAGGAAGGCGTGGGAGACCTGCAATAAGTAACTCTAGGACTACCTGCCTGCCCAAGTTTCTTTCCAATCCTGATTAGAGGCTGTCTCAAGCCCTGAAAGAAAGGTTTATATCAGGCCTCGACATATCAATGTTTCTGGTCTCCATGGTGACCTGTTTTAGTAGCCTGTTACCTACCTTCACTGCATAAATATAATGGAGGAGTGCCCTCTGGTGACCAAAAGTAAAATTACTGGTGCCTAGCTGTGAGCCAATTTTGTCCACCCCTCGTTTATAGCAATGCTGGTTGGAAAAATTCTGACAAAAACCTTTTTGAGGGTCGATATGTGCAGATTTGTTGACATCAGAATGCTTTGCAAAGACTACTTAGTTTTGAACACATTTCAGTGGAACACATGCAAGGTTTTGACAGACCTCTACCTGGTTAGTGGTACTCCATGCCCTTTTGGGGAGAATTTTTAAAATCTTTGGTGTTTATTCTGAATCAGTATGAAATGTTGAACTCCTCCATGAAATGGAATTCCCTGTCTCCTCAAAGCTTATTTATCTTCCTTCCACAATTCTTTGCTGTTCTTTTCATATTTACTGTAACTCCTCTGGATGTTCTTGTTACCTGAATCAACAGCTAACCCTATTCTGAACCTTGTTGAGCTCCGGGTTCAATGTCTGGAACAGGAGCTGATCTCTGACCTAAGAATCAGTCATAAGACGTGTGAGAAACATTTTAAATCCTGGGCATAACAACGTTAACATCAGGGCCCTTATACTGCACAGGTGAGCTGAAGCTCTTGATCTTAAACACAGCTTGTTTTGTACACAGGAAAGTGAAAAAAATCTGAGGAAAATATAAAATCAATCTATAAAATTTAAACTTACCACAAAGACAGGGATGTTGAATGAATACAGAAAGGAACCAAGAAGGCAGGAAAAAAATGGTTCTATTCCTAATTGCAGTTGCTTGCTGTCTGACCTTGGGTAAACTACTTAATCTGTGTATACCTAAAATTTTAAAATGTTAATAATATTTGTACACAAAACTTTCCTTGGAGGAAAAGTTCTATAGAAAGTTATTACTTGTAATGAATCATAGAGTAGATTGTTCAAACAGATACAGTACATAATTTAATCAGACTTTCCTCAAGCTATGTCAACCATTATTCAGGCAGCGGAACAGAGCGTCCTCCAAAAATAAGTCACAGCTTTAAGACCTGTTCAAGTTGTATTAAAAACGAGAGTCCTGTGGCACCTTAAAGATTAATAAATTTCTTTGGGCATAAGCTTTTGTGGGCTGCAATCCACTTCGTCAGATGCAAGTTATATAGTACAATCTCATCCAAGAGATCTAAATAGCAGGAACATCTGCCACAGTCACCAGCAATTTATTTAACAGGGTTCATCTGCATAAGAAGGTACCAGGGTATTCAATAAGAACTATTTACATGCTTTTAAAAAAAGGGTGTGGATGGTGGTGAATGATTCTATCAATCTACAGAGGAACCACACACAATAAAGAACCTGAAAGAAGAGGAAAATGATTAAAATTGAACAGGAAAGTGGCAATAAGGGAAGAACAGGATTTTTCTCAGAGAAGTATTACATGCACAAGTGTCTAAATTGTTAAAAACTTTTATTTGTGACAGTAAAGAAACCATTCAATACCTGATTGACAACACTTCTCTCTCCTCAAAACACTCACACTATATATGTAGTGTTTCTCAAGTATTGCTGGATTGTTCATTGCATTAAAGTGTAAACAACGCCATTATCAGACAAACAAGCAATATGTCCATTGCTTACTCCTCTGTTGACTTCTCAGAAGAGTTTCAACAAAAAGCCAGACAGCTGGATTTTTACAATAAAATATGAACAGAAACGAACAGCTCATTTTGCATAGTTAGCCTACAGAATTTCAGCAATTCTCCCACCCAAGTCTTGCCTGCCCCCCTCCCTCACCACACAAAGGCATACATCACAGCACCTTTGAAATCAGAGGCACAAACATTGTTTTCTTTTACAATAGGGCTGTGCGGTTGTGTGTTTTATTAGTAATAAAAATTCTGTAAAACATAGGATTATGTATTTTGGTAAATTATATCACTACAGACTTTTTTACATTGAAATTTCAAAGCTGCAACCCCAGTACAAGCCAGTGTAATTTAGATATTTTATTGTCCCCCAACCACCCTAATCAAAATCATTCGGTAATAAAGTGATCGCACACATTGATAACCAAGCTCTTCAGGTGACAGGTTTCTTCCATGTATAACTTCCCTGTTTTTTAAAAGAGAAATTAAAGGGAAAAACAAGAGACAGTTGTTTTTTTCTTCCTCCAAAGCTACCAAAATGAACACAGTAATACTGTACATTTGTTAAAATCTTCCATTCAAATCTTCCTGGTGTTTAACAGATATTCTGCGCACAGCCCTAGTATACAGATGGCAATTTAATTATAAGATTTTAGGTGAATTTCAAGAATCTATGGCACTCTGCCTTACATTTAAAATTATATATATATCTCCCCATAGAGGCAAACAACCTTTTTTTAACCCCCAACATAGAAAGGACAATGGAACTTCAGGTCAGTCAGCATTTTATTAGCTGAAAGATCCACTGGGAAAGCCTTTTTAATGGTATTGTGATGGTATCTGGGAATTCTGAATCAAAGGCTATAACAGTTATTGACCCATGTGCAACATGAATTACTGAACTTGCAAATATGGAAAAACTTTGGGAAACTTGATTTTCTGTTTTGAGTTTCAAAATCTGATTAAATTAAAAGTAAGACAAAAGTAACCATATTGCATTTTTACAAATATTCTGCTTGTTTTTCTGGCATTATGTTTAGAACTATATTGCTTTGTTAAAATCTAGGTGCTTCAAATATAACATATGAAAAACCAAAAGAGTTTATAAGGATCTGGATTTTTTAAGTGTGGCAAAATAAAGTGCAAAAACGTATAGATGACAGTTGCTCATACGCTGTAAAAAAACCCAAATCTTGATAATCATCAAAAAATTATAAAAAAAAATTCTCACATTCTAGAGTGAAACTGACCATGATTAGAACTCAAACAATAATCATCTTTAAAATGCACTTAAAATATTAGCATGGGTCAGAAATGTTACTATGCTGTACCATTGATTTTGTCATTTTTTGAGTGCTGCATGCTATTTTGTACGTTCTAGCTGGTGAATTTATAAAGCCATTTTTTCTGGAACTTTATGAACAACACAAAACCCATGATTGTATAGTATTAGTCATTAAAATGGTTTCAGATGTGGGATCAGAAGTCCAGTTGTCCATTCAATGTTGATTTCAAAACAATACAAGTCACTTTAATATCAACATTCATTCACAGACATTTAAGGCAACTGGTTCATGAAATCACTGCTTTTATATAAAAGTGAATAGCTAAAGACATGGTTTGCCTTTTGTTCAACAGATCACAGCTGTTTTTTATATGGTGATGTCTCATGAAGGGGTTATTCACTCTCTAACTGGTAAGACTGTTTGGTCTAATACGTGTGAGAAAACCGTTGATTTTTTTTCTTCAGCCATTCTTATCATACCTGCACAATAGACTACAACCTGAATACTTCCCTGCAGACTGTATCTGAGGCACAGAGGTCACAAATACAGTTAAAAATACTGTTCGGAGAACAACTTTTTGGCAGTTTATGGTTTCGTTACTCTGTATTAAAAAAGAAACTTAAAGATCTTTGACTGAACGTAAACTTAATGGACTAACCAGAATACATACTTCCTTTTAAATCATCAAGATTTTTTTTTTTTTTTTTTTAATGGTCAGAACTTGACTTAGTTCTGGTGTAAAATCATACAGTACTATGGCAATGACAACTGGTGAAAGAACAAAAAAGTGATGCGGTACAGACGCAAATGGTGTGAAACTGCTCAGCACACCCTCACGGACTAGAAACACTGAGCACAGTGTGACGACGCACTGTCAAGAGCCAAGTCCTCTCTGTCTTGTACTGCACCTGTGATAACCTATTCCATGCCAGGCTGGCCAACCCGTTTCTGAATGAATTTATTAAGCTGCTTAGTAAATGTTTTAGCCAAGACTATCCAGGACAGCTTCTTGTTGGTCATGCCTGTAAAAAGGCAATAAATATCTACCCTCTGGCATTTGACAGGAGGCTAATTAAAGCACCAAATATATAGGTTAACTTTGTTTGCCAAATACGGCTAATTTGAATGACTAGACTTCTACTGGTGTAAAAATGGCTAAGAGGTGACCCTGGAAAGGAAAGGGCTGTGCCTTTTTGCGTCAAAAGGCCTGAAAGGGTTAAAGGTAAATGTGGTTTTAACAACAGAAATTCAGGTCTGGTCTACCCTGGATGAATGAAGAACTAGTGTAATTATGGCATCACAAACCAATGAAAGCCAAATAAACTGAGAAGACAGGATTTTCAGTCAGAATTCAATTTAAAGTTAACCCTTATTTAATTCCAAAGCCTAAAGAGTACTTTAGAGAAAGGGATTCTGTGTTAAAGGAATTCTAATTCTCCAACAGTGGTGAGATCTGCATCTAAGGCTTCCAACAAGCATTCAGCAAAAAACAGGAAAGATCAGCTGAGTTTCCTGATATTTCTAAGGAAAAACAAAACAGGAAAAACAGACCCCGCTTTAAAAACAAATCAGGTCATGTTTCTATTTTGCTCCTTTATGCTGCATAAAGGAGCAAAAAGTATTTTTCAAAGTCTTTTGAAGGTCACCTTTAACTGAGTTGTCTGGTATATCACATATCGCATGGTCACTACATAAGGGTGGGGCAGATCACCTGCATTTCATTTATTGCCCTAATTTGCAGCTTACAGCAAATGTTTTTGCAGCACAGGCACAGTGGCAAAGAACAGTATAACAGCCGATGGTCAGCTCCATTTGGCGAGTATACAGTAGCAACAGTTAAGAGAAAAAATACTCTCAACAGTTCAGTACAGATCCAGGTTACCCAGATGGGCTTTTGTAAGAAAAGAATTTAGATCAATAAATAGATTCTCTCTCCCTTTCCCCCCAATATAATGAGTTAAAAAATTAGAGAGACATGGCAGTTGTGCGTAAGCAGAGACAATAGAACTTGATCCATCTAGCATATAAGGTGCTTAAGGTCTTATCTGCTACCATATCTTCCCAATTTTATCAATCCCTAACACTTAAACAACTGCAGATATGTTCAAACTGTGTCCACAGTGGCATAAGCATGTAACCAAAGTCACCTCCCCCAAACGCTTAAACCTTCTGAGCATGACAAATTGTAATGAATACAACTTAACATCACCATGAAGATAGGAACCCAGCATATTTGTTTTAGATTCTTCCTTTGTTACCATATATTATGATGCTCTATAAAAATGTTCCTTTTTCCTTTTTAAAGCATTTAGACAATACAAGACTAAAAGATGTCTGGAAATACACCTTATACAAAAATGAACTTTTATCTTAAAATAACATTCAAAAAGGCACTTCATTCTGTAAGAAAAAAATTAAGAGTCAGGTCAACTGCTCTAAGCAGGGGATGGAAATGTCTGCATAGTGGGAAGGTGAAAGGGGAAAAATTTGACTGCTGAAATACAACAAGCTTCGGTTTTTGGCATCTTTTAAGAAAAGCTGATCCAGTAAAATGTGTCCACTTACGAAAGTCGTTAAAAGAGTCCCATTTAAAATAGCTTTTTTTTTTTTAAAAAAAGTAGTCTGAACACGTGACCTTAGATGTCAGGCTTCCTAGAGGCTTAACTGCGTCATTCATGATTGTCTTTCGTGCACAATATAACAGGAAGATCACGAGTAGCACTTCTGACAGGAGCGGCCTCCTCAAAGCCTATGTTTGAAAGAGCTGTGAGCGATGGAGAGAGAGTCTGCAGCAACTGCAATCAACCACCAGCAGTCAGATTTTCGGGCTACCTGTTGCAGAGTTTGTGAAGCATACTGTAAACTTCTTCCTCTCTGCTTAGTCCTTCAAAGAAAGGAATAAGATCTAGCAGCTCTGTGTCCGTCATGTCGTCAAACCAGGACTGCACAGGCACCTGAAGCAGAGAAAGATTCAGAACATAGGTGGCCTTGGTACATCAAGAAGTACAATTTCCATTTACCTCAGAACCTCAGTTCGCAGCTCCCCCTGGCAGACACCCTAATGACCATGATAAAGAAAAGTGACTCCCTTCTAAGGAGGGTTCAAGTACATTGCAAGTTCAGCCCCACAGTCCTTAGGACAGACTTGCACACCCTCATTGAGACTGGAATTGCTGGAAATCTAACTGCAGGCCTTTCCAATATGGAATGCTCCAAGCCAAGTTACATGAGCCATGGCACATCCCCTTCAATTTCTTCTGCCTCCTTGCAATGCAGAGTGGCCTGAAGTCGGGTGTACACTGATCATCTACTTGGAAATCCGCAGTCACTGGCAGCCTCTTCTCTTTCTCCTCAGAGTACTGTCAATACAGGTGCCTGTGCACAGAAGAGGAAACCCCTGTGGAAATGTGGTTGAGGAGATGACACATGGACAATGAATTCCCAGCTGCTCTGGACTGTACATCAGATTTGAGGCCAAGTTCAGAGAATAATGGTTCATGAAGGTCTAGGCCGGGCTCTAGGGAAGAATTTTGTGTTTTACCTCTATGGGATCTTACTGAAGTAATGCATTAGAGCAGTGGTTCTCAGCCTTTTTGGCTTGAGGGCCACAAATATCATTTTTACAACCCTGAAGGGCCACCCGTTTATCAGCTCGTAAAACGTGCATTTGTATAATATACTGTACACAACTAAGGACCATAGATCTCCACGTAGTTAAAGTAAACATTGATTTATTGCCAAGCAAATTCAAAATAAAAAAAATTAAACTTAAAACCAGCTCATTTCATTTCAGTGACTCTTACAACAGGAGCTGGGAGCAGGCACCATGCTGGCAACTGCAGCTCAGCTTTCCACTCTGTGCTGGGACCCAGCGGGAGGCTGCCAGCTGTAGGTCAGCTTCCCACTGTGTGCCAGGACCCGGTGGGAGACCACACCCGCAGCCCAGCTCCCGGCTGTGCTCTGGGACTGGGCAGGAGACTCATGGCTGCAGCCAGCTAGGACCCAGTGGGAGGCTGTAGGCCACAACTTGACCCCCGGCTGCATGCTGGGATCCAGCAGGAGACCCGCCCCCATACCCCAGCTCCTGGCTCTGCCCGGTCCCACCCCCACAGCCTGGCTCCCGGCTCTTCCCAGGACTGGGTGGGAGACAAGTGGCTGCAGCCCAGCTCCCAGCTGTGTGGGATCTGGCAGGAGGCTCTTGGAGGGCCATTTTGAAAAGCTCCATGGGCCAGGGTTGGGAGCCACTGCATTAGAGGCTGTCTTGGACCCAGTTACATTCTCTGGTGCCGCCAGGGACTGGAATAGTCACTAGTTTACAGCATTTTTCCAGACAAGATTTAATTACAGAGATAACTTCTTAGCAGTGGACTTTATGACATAAAAAAAGGGTCTGGAACTGGCTTTGAACCTGAACCATCCGCATGGACTGGAGCTGAGACTCCTGATACTTGCGGGCAGAACTGGTGAACTGAAGCCAGATGTGGCCCTAACCAGGTAAAGGTCTCTCACGCTGGCATCCGAGGGATCAGGATTTGAGGGTCTGAGTTGAGAAATGTGAGGTTTTAAGACAAGCTCTCCTTAGGCCAGGGGTTGGCAACCTGTGCCGACCCCTGTGCCAGCCCCTCCTCAGCTGGTGCCGATGGCCCACTCCTGGAAAGAAGCCACCTGGAGTGTCTTTTGGTGGCCGGAGTGGCAATTTCTGTGGCACCAGAGGATGCCACGTGCCGCTCCAAATGGGCTCGTGTGCCACTGTTGGCCCGCGTGCCGGGGGTTGCCTACCCCTGCCTTAGGCCTTCACTTTTTACCATATCAGCTAAATGCTACACTAAATATAACAAATGATAATAAAACCATCTCAAAACTGAAGAAAACGCCTGATGAGCACTTCCTGGGCAAGGGAAGTAGAGGGTGCCCCTACTCGCTGTTCTGGTGGCTACAAGAGGGGTGTAGGATGTACACTGATCCGAATGGAACAGCCTTCCAATGGGTTCCAGGCTTCGCGTGGCATGGCCAGGCATATCCCCCCGAACGGGGGCTCTACTCTCAATCCCCAAAGAGAAATCTGAAGAAATACCTTGATTGCGAAATACCTGTACTACGAGCATTTATACTACTGACAAAACCCACCCCCTTCCCTGTGCTTTATTTCTAAAACGGGTTGACTTGCATTTCTAACCATGGACTGACCCATCACAGAAGTGCTAATTAGCAGCTAAAGAAAGGATGGGAGAAATCAGCACCAGGTCTGCCAACTGTCCCCAAATACAATCTTAATTCACAATAAAAGAAAATACGTTAAAACGAAACCCAAAGGCAAGTATTTAATATGTGCCAGTAAAACAGTTATTAGCTTGTCTATTAAAAAATCTTCGCTCATGTGAAACAAAAAAATCTGAGTGCTCAGGGCAGTTGAAATAAGCCCCTCTTAACTGTAATCACCATTAATGAACTAAAAACCCCTTTAAGACCTTGCGGTGACTATTCTCTCTTTTAAGAGCCAGAAACGGGAGTGGTTACAAAGACATCACACTGTGGTGTTTTTCTGCACAATTAGCTGTCTCTTTAGAAGATGCCCAAAGCTAAAAACAGAAGGCAAGCTGGGCATGAAAAAGATTAACTGGCAGAGCACATGGAGAAGTTTGGCCTATATCTGAACAACAATCTAGCACTAGCCCCTGACCTTTTATTTAAAGTTTCAAACAATGACAATACTGGTGACATTAGTTAACACTTTGAAAGTAAACGTAAGTACTTAATATTGTTTGAATGTGCAAACCGGACCACTGAAGACCAAAGAGAAAAAGTTATTCCTTGGGGCTACTTACTGCATTTTCAGGGTGGAAGATGTAAGATGCAGGAGAGTTATCCACTATAATAACTTTACTCAGCTCTCGCCCCAGTCGACTCAGATCCTTCACATAATTTCCTCTATGGAAAACACAGGATTCTCTGAAGAGTCTCGCCCTGAACACACCCCAGCGATCCAACAAGTCAGCCACTGGATCTGCATACTTAAAGACAGAAGTTATCGTGACTTAGAAGTTAAAAACGCTGAAATGGATTGTCTGGAGGTGTAACTATATTTTCTAGCACTCAATGTTTAGGACAAATATAAAGGACAACCATAGGTAGAACTACAATCTGCTTTGCTTCAGCTTTCTCTCCTTAATATTATGTGCTAGCAAAGCTAAAATTATTAATAAATTGGTAACAGGACTGCAGTATAGCTGTCTTTCAGAAAGAAAATAACTTGCGCTATAAAGCTCGCTGTGATTTACTAATTATCTTACCACATCTCTGAATGGGCCCTTTACATTTGTCCTTTAACTCCTAGAAGCTGATGAGTCCAGAGTTCTCACGTCACACTACTGTAAAAATGCATGAAAAAGTAACAGGAAACCTAGAGCAAATTGTACCACTTCTGCAGCTATTTATACCAAGTCCAGTTCCACGTACCTGGGAAATCAAGAGTAATGGAGGAGGCATCTGACTTGACCGAATTCACAATGTACCTTTGTCAATGGTGCATGTTAACTTGTGATATCAGCAGTGGATCTGATGATCCCAAAATCATGTACACTCCAGTCATGAGAAGACCGGCAAAAATATCATTAATAAAAATATCCATTCATAATATTTTGTTTTGTCCATATTCAAAAGGAAAGGAGTGCTAAATATCACACCTCAAAGAAACTGTAAGTAGTATAGCACATAGGGTGTGAATTTTCACTCAAGAATTGATGCTAATGGCCCAATGGAAAGCAGGAGGGAGGAGGAGGGAGGCACATAGATAGGAAACCAGATTGTAAGTGTATATATCCTCGACAAGTAGAGATCGTACAAATATTTTGAAGAGTATGATTGAGAATTTTATGAGACTTTCCTAAACTGAACCAAAAGCAAAACAGATCTTGCTGTCAATAAACTTTGCCTTCTATTAAGTTGTTTGAAGCGTACAAGTCTGACTGCCTGGGACTTTTAGATCTAGACAGCTCACAATATTGGTGAACACACAAATCCTACACTGACGAGGAGATGAACTTGATGATTTAATGGGACTTTAGCGTCCAGGGGAAGTCACAAAAAGATCAGAATTTAACTTGCTTTAAGAAAATAAAAGACATTTACATAAGATTAATTAATAAATTACCAATCCACTGATTTCATGTCAAACCCCAAAACATGATCCACTGAAAACACTGCAAAAGTCAAACTCCATTGTTTGCTACAAAACTACCTATGTGGGATACTATTTCTACTGACGCTAAAAGAGCACAACATATTGCTTCTCGGAAGCTAAAGATATCAAGGCTTTACAAAAAACATTTAAGTTTAAACCCAAATTATAACTGCACATCCACACCCCAGACATCTGTGTGCTGTATTTTTCACTGTTGTTACTTTCTGAACCATTGGTTGGTTACACAGCTTAACTACAGCATACCTTATTTCATGCCCAGCTTTAATATCCTGCTTCCCGTTATTTGTTCTAATTTCTCAGTATCACCATGGTAACTTGCAAGCCTACTGGCATCACAGCAATGCATGGAGGCTACATTATGAGACATGCCCATATGTGATATCGTTACCATGGAAACACTTACCCACACACTAGCAGACAAAGAAGCAGAAAAGAAGGGGAAAAAATTTAGATCGTACCGAATGTCTGCAGAAAACCCAACCAAAATGTCTACTAATCACCATTAGAAAGGAGGCGGAGACTACGACAAACCTTGGCTAGACTGGCGGTGAAGAGTACACACTCAAAGAGCTCTCCCATCCGCTGGAGAAACTCATCGACATGCGGTCGTTTCAAGACGTAGACCTGGAATGACAGTAACAGTTTAGGTCAAAGGAGGCTTAAAGCAAAGACTGCAGGTTGCCTGAAATTGGTAGGCAGGACTAATATGTGACACAAGAGAAGTCTAAGTTAAACAGATGAAGGAAAAGGCTGATAATGTAATATTTTAACACATGTACTTGATAGTCCCATGCTGATTGCACCATTAGTGATACTGGGTCCTGCTGGAAAGATACACTCTCCACATTGAAAAGAAAGAAAGAAAGAAAGAAGATATGTAAGGGGGACCAAAGCAACAGGCATTACGTCCCATGTTTTAAAAGGTGTTTAGATTTTGTTATACTCAGTATTGCAACGCGTAGCTAATTTCGGAGCCTAAATTTCATTTTAAAGGGATTTAGGCACTTAGGAGCCAAAATCCCATTGACAGTTAATGAGATTTAGGTTCCTAAGTTCCTAAATCCCTTTTGAAAATGAGGTCTAGGTTCCTAAATCAGTTAGGCACTGCTAACTGATCACAGCAACTACAAAATACCTTTAAAAACCTGGCCTGGAAAGCATGACTCTTTGATGCTTATGTTTCTTCAATTCGTGAACAGTTTTGAGAGGAAAGAAAATATCCGAGGGAAAGTTTTATCTTGCATTGTGAGGAGTTCTGCAACAGGAACACAACTCGTGTATTGATTTCTTCCTATTCTTCGGTAAATAAAATAAAGTTCTTCAAATTTTTGTTTCTGAATGCCAGGAAAGAACCCTTCTGCTGCTTTTTATTGATTGTCCAACCCATTAATAAAATACAGACTTTCACTTCTTCAGTGAAGAAATGAGTTTACAGTATATATTTTGTGCTGTAGTGGGAATGCAAAAGCTCTTCTGTTGAGGCCTTGTCATAAATACAGTAAATCTTCTGGGTTCTCCTCTTTTCAGGAAGCAGTAGCTCAAGCAAAGGAGCTTTGATGCTGGTTTGCAGCTAGATCCAGTTGCTTATTACAACTGATATGTCTCTTTAGATTATATTGGTAAGCACGAGCAATGGGCTTAGTGTTCAGAGGATACTGAGAGAAAGACAGACCCTATACAGGATATCTACAACTGGGTAAAAATAATGCAAATTGTGAGGACAAGGGGGAGGGTTTTAAATGTTTACTTTAAAAATTGTTATCTTTCTTGCTAGTGTTAGATAAAGATTCTTAAGAGAACTAAATTAGCAATGTTATTCTTTCCTACTTTAGCAATTAATCCATACTTCTGAAATTACCTTAAATGAAAAAGCCTGATGAAATAAATGGGTTTTTCTCCCTTAAAAAGATAATAAGTCAGCTATCATAAGGTAAAAGATACAAAACCGAACTTGCTGAATATCTGGTGTGCTATTTAAAGGAAGTTACACTGGCTAATGCATTATTTTCACTAGGTTGACAGTGATGTTAAAAGGCAAAAGTGTAGTGTGCCCATACAGATACACAATGAAAGAGTGAGTTACGGAAACACCAGTCTGAACTTCAGAACACAACAATTAAAGCAATAAGTAAGGGAAGAGAAGGGACACTGCATCATAAGGGCTTCAACCTTGTTGGATTTATATTAAAAGAGTTTACATGAATAGCACTCTAGTCTAAAGCCTGACCAGTTAGGTGAAAAAGCTACATACTTTGGGTGGTAGGTGCGCCCTCCTGTTTGGACGGCAAAAAAGTATGCTGGATTAGATTATTATTCTTACTAAATTGCAACTAAACTTAACCTTCGCCACCTGAGCCGACTCTCGGTACATTCACGCTTCGGAATCGGAGGACAACTTGTAGCCCGGTTCTCATTTTCATTCCCTATTTTTAAAATGTTACCTTGGCAAGCACCTGGCTCTCCTTAAACAAATAACTATTTAATATCAGGAATTACATTTACAATAGATTATATTGAAACAGGTGTATTTAATTGCTGCTCTCTTTTTCCTGATAATTGTTCTGTAGTTTCTTGGATTTGAAAAGGAGGGCAGCAAATAATTCTCTCTCCCCTTTTAAGGTAACTGTTAGTTTTCCATTGAAATCTGGCCTCACTTAAGTGATACCTTCTTGACTAGACAACAGAGTCTTGTGGCACTTTTAAAGACTAACAGATTTATTAATCGCATGAGCTTTCGTGGGAGAAAATCCCACTTTGTCAGACTAGGTTTACCTCCCAAATGCAACTTCTACAATACATGGGTAAGAAGTGCAGTTCCACAAACTCCATCACTTATTTGCTGGAATGCACCTTTTAACTATTTGCTTCCCTTTGGGTGACCTAAGAAACCGCAAAAAAAAAAATCAAGTGTGGCAATTGTGGGAGAAGCATTGCATCAATTTAAGTTTATTCCTCTGCTTCTGGTCTTCAGGCCCGCAAATCAGTTAAGATTTATTTACAGGTAAGTTTTCTATGCCATCTGAAAGTCTCAATTTTGAAAAATAAAATATCTGTAAACAGAACAGCAAGCTTTTTTTTGTAGTATCAGGTAAGGCAAAGCACAGGAAACAGAAAATAGCAAGGCACATTACACATTAACTTGTTGTATACAGAATCAGTCAAATTCCAAAGGGGTAGCCGTGTTAATCTATTGTAGAAAGACAACAGAGTCCTGTGGCACTTTTAAAGACTAACAGATTTATTTATCGCATGAGCTTTCGTGGGAGAAAATCCCACTTCGTCAGACGCTTTGAAGATGGGAAAGTTACAGAATGGGAGGAAATTAAATGCAGGGGAGTGTATGACATAGGATCAGGTCAGGCTGTAACAGCAAATCAAAATAGGTGTTAGGATTCAAACACTGGGGAACAGCACATAGAGGAGGGTGAGGTCACATCACTTGTTGTAATGAGAGAAATCAGAGAATCAGTCAAGTTCCAGATTCCTTACATTTATATCCTCCTCCACCATATTTATGTACACAAAAGCCCCAAATACGTGAGAGTTCTCTTCCCACTGAACCCATCTATCCACAGATGAGAAGTTCCATGCCTTATTAGTCCCCTTCCTTTTTAACAGAGCTTTTAGTCACACTGAAATAAAGAATCTCCAACCTGCACTCACTACATTACAAAAGCATTTTCCTCCTTGGAGTGTGATTAAAAAAATCCAATCCAATCCAATCATCTGAAGTGTGGTTATAAAATGCTGTTTTCCCATATGCCAAGGCAGCCATACCTAAGCTACAGTAAAATTGAGTTTCTTGATCCCAAACTGACTGATGGTTGGTTGAAATAGAAATACAGTTTGAAATCAGTTCCTTCCTGTGTCCTTTGCAGGGCTTGTGTGGGAGCCAGCAAACAGGTAGCTATCCTGAACTGGAACTACACAGTGTCACTCTAAATAAAGCAGCCTCACATTATGACGTCACACAGTCCAGGTCTTCTCATGCCTTCCTAGTTCAGTTTCTTCTCTTCTTTCTTCTCGTTTTTCCTTTTTTATGCCAGTTGGGCACCTGGCCACTAGATTTTCTCCTCACTACTAATTCAGATGCCCTGTTATATGTGCGAGTACTTAGTATGTGCTACAGAACTTCTTCCAATTTCTGGATAAGGCCTACCCATTTCCTGCTTGCACACACACAAAATATCTTCCTCTGAACATTGTTGCAGTGTTTTCCAAAACAGGTTCCAAAAGGGGAGCCATTTTAGTCTAGTTCAGCAAAACAAACAAGGAGTCTGGTGGCACTTTGAAAATTTGTTAGTTTTTAAAAGTGCCACAGACTCCTTCCAAAGCAGGTGCTTTGGGGAGCCAATCCCCTACAGAATTAGCTTTCTGAAAAGCTATTACTGGGTGCTGACAACACTTGCTACATTGGTATCCTGACCTCCAAAACTCCTTATCTACTTCACACGAACCTCTTCTCCACCTCCCAGAGCAATTCTTTTATCCTCTGCCTACTTACATTCTCAGTTTATGTATTATTTTCTTCGCTTCATTAGTTATTGGACTTGAATCTCAATGCTGCATGGTTATTTGTGGCTTGGCTTTTTCTGTTACATAATGCCTTCAATTCAAGTTTCTAGACTAACTGACTCCTGGATTTTCTCTCCAATTTACATACTGTCTTCAGGGCAGAGACATAACCATTTCTTTCATATCTGTATTTCTTGGGATGCAATGCTGTGCTAATTACCTTCCTATTCTGGTATCAATTTAAAGGAATATCATTGCTTTTTATTAATCTTCTCTTGGACATTAACATTTGAAAGCTATTTCCAGGTGTTAGGCAGGGTCTCGCAATACTGTATATAATTGCCAGTTTTCAGGTGGCATAACCCAGATTAAGTTAACTCACTTAGAGTCTCAGTTTTGAAGAATAAATACTTGTAAACAGAACCGCAAGCTTTATTTTAATATTACAAACAGAACTCAGTTGGTGTGTTAAAATACAAGTTTTAGAATTTTGAATTCTTCATGCAGTAGCAGAAAAAAGTCTGACCAAGCCAAGCCAAGCACATGCAATCTTCATTTCACCGGGTCTGTACCTCCTATTAATAAAAAGGGAGAAAATAATGTAGGTTCTTGAGTCTTCACATGCCTGGTTCACTTTGTTGCGGTTGCCTCCTAGTGCAAGTAATCAAGAATAGGCCAATTAGATTTCACACAGCCTATCCTGGATTACTTGAACCAGGTCACAGCCTTTTCCAGAAGAATAACTGAGGAACTGTGTCCTTTATGAAGAGAAAGTCTGTATTTAAAGCTATTCCCCGCTGAAAAAAATAATTGCATTCAATATTCTAAATAAACTTCCTAAACATTTCTCTTATTTCTGTTGGCTAAAATAATTTTCCTTATTAATATGCTGTTAAAACATTGAACAAGCAATAGTTTTTTTTCACTACAAAGTATGGCAACTTTAGATCAAAATCTTAGTAAGGAAGAAGTAGTCAGCTCCAAACTATGCCAAATCAAACAGTAGCTGGCTGCCTTTTCTGCTCCTAATCATTCAAGTGTAAGACATGAATGAAGTTAGGTAAAGGAACCTGGATAATGGACAAAGATCTACCTATACTAGGGATCCTTAATCATCATATGGGGGGAATGAGGCCGTGTCAGCGTCAACAGTTTCTTCTATGGAGACTGTAAAGTAAGTTACCAGAAGTCACCATATAAAGCACTGTCAAGGGCACAGAACATTCCAAAGAGAAACTCCACATGTTTAAGTCATTTAATTTAAAATGTCGTCCACCTTTACTAGCTAAATAAGCATACCCTACTAAGGCTCTTGGGTGCCAGAACTGAAACTTTTCAGTGCATGACTTCTCAGTTTGTGGGTCACAACCACCAAGCCCTTCCTATGCTATTAAGTGGGAAATGAGTCCCAGGGAGTGCTGGTTCTGCTATGGAAACTCTCGAAGTTGCAGTACGGAAAAAGTTGAGAAACACTGATTCGTTGTATTGTTGGGCCCATCTCAAGTCTTCATTTCATTCTTGATAAACCTCCTCAAAACAGACAATGAACTCAAACAAATGTGTTTCCTTGATCTGGATTTCTGATACATAATTTGTTGTGGCACAGCATTACCATGATTTGCTTTCTCAACTGAAGGGCCAGAAATCTGGTGACAAACTAGAGAAAAGGACCATGCTATTATCTGGCCAGTACAGTATCTGCTTGGATTGGAGAGGTCCTCCTGGGTATTTGTTCCTATAAATGTACTGTGTGGCTAATATACAGGATAATTAAGCTCTTAGTGTTTCACTTGGAGATTACAATGGAAAGAAAGTTATGGCTTGTTAGATGTATTATATTGCTGTATTTTCTGAGGGAATCCAAGGTCTTTCATAGCCAAATGTACATTAATCCATTTTGACCATAGATATTAAAGGAAATCAGGGAGGTAAGTTGTTGTATTTGAAAGACACGCAATGTGTTTCAGATTGGGCACTTCAGAAAATTACCCAGCAGCACAAAAATACACTTTGGGTATGTCTACATTGCAATTAAACTGTGTAAAACATTTAAACTGCAATTAATAACTCATTGCTGCCCGTTCCCACTGACTCGTATTTGAGGCGCTTGAGGTAAGGGGCTCTTCCAGTCCAGTGCAGACTTCCATGTTTGGGCTGCAGTCCGAACCTTCTGGCACAGGTCATCCATGGGTTTTTACCTGCAGTATAGCTATGCTTTCTCCCATTTTAGGGTCCCAGAACTCAGGCTTCAGACCAAGCCCAAATGTCTCTACACTATAGTTTTATAGCTCTGCAACCAGAGACCCATGAACCTGAGCCACCTGTGGGTGCTCACCTGCACGATACACATTGTTTGCTCTTCTATGGGCATGTTTACACCACAAAGAAAAACCAGTGGCACCCAGTCTCAGAGCCCAGGTCAACTGACCTGGATACATGGGTTCAGGCTGCAAGACAGAAGACAGCAGTGTAGATGTTTCCACTTGCAGCAGGTCTTCATTGATGGCAGCAAATTCGCCATTGTCAGTTCACACTTCTTGATCGACTGATCAGGTCTGTGAAGACCTGCTCAGCCGATCAGGAAGCTGATCCTGCAACACCATCACAGCAGTTGGGTTACTCTGGTTTGAAGGGAGGCCCCTCCCTTCAAACCAGCCCAGCGTGTGTGCAGGGTAGCAGAGAAGCTGAACATAGGTACACAAGTTATTTTAGATGACTTGCGTATCTACGTTCGATTGCTGCCGAAAAGGGCTGGCACTGTAGACCTGCCCTTGGGCTGGAGATCAGGCACTAAGACTCTTCCTCCTCACCAGGCTGCAGCCCACGCAGGAATGTCTACACTGCTATGTT
This sequence comes from Pelusios castaneus, assembly GCA_007922175.1. Classification (NCBI taxonomy): domain Eukaryota; kingdom Metazoa; phylum Chordata; order Testudines; family Pelomedusidae; genus Pelusios; species Pelusios castaneus. Next base: position 3,080,858 of record ML685847.1, on the reverse strand, counting down.
TAGCCTCACTGTGGGTTTAGACAGCACCTAAAACAGAGGCAGGCAAGATCATACTCTTACAAACAACCTGCTGCTTGACGAGGCTCTACTGTTTTCTGACACAGAAGATATTAATAATTGTTGGTAAAGCTTCATAATCTTTCAGAACTTCTCTCCTGTTTAAAAATGGTAGAAAATACTTGCCAACTGCTCAGTGATATTTTTATTTTCTGTCTTAAGGAATTTAAATAATACAAGAATGGTAGATTGGGACCAATAACTAAGGGCGTTTTACATTTAGTTTACTTTATGCTCTAGCTCAACCAGATGTTACAGGCTCGATGCAGGAACCACCTGCAGAAAAATCTATGGCTGGTATTACACAGGGGATCACAACAGATCATAATGGTCTCAACCTCTATTAAACTGATTCCTTCCCCCCACCCCCAGAACGTTACTAGATAGACAATAGTTGCATATTATTTTTCCCGCAAAGGTGATTGCTTTATGTCACATGAACAGAATTCCCCTGTACTGAGTACCAGGTTGCTCACCCTTTCTTCAAGAAAAGGGACTAGAATGGAGTTGAAAGAGAGTTCATGTGGCCTTTACTCTAGATTAAATCCTAAGAGCTGGGAATGTTGGCCAACCAGCAGCTCTTCCCCCTCAAACTGGACATTGTAGGGGAAAGCTATTTGCTGTCCCTCTGTGACTGCCTCCCTCCCTCCTTCACTGTTGGGGGAGTCTCTTCACACTACCAGCCCTATCAAGTTCATTCTCCCGTTGAGGCAAATAGGTGGCTTTTTTCTTTTTTTCAAAGATCTCAAATGCTTCACAATTAATTTTTTAACAGCTTGATAAACTAGGAAGTAGTATCCTCATTTTAGAGATGAAGAAACAGAAATTCAAAGAAACTAAATTACTTTCCCAATATACACAGGAAGGCTCTGGAAGGGCCTTACACAGAGCTTGTCTCTAATTTTGTGCCTTCCTCCCCTTCATATTATTTATCATACATACAACCCCCCCCCCACCTCATGGACCGAATCTTTTCAGAACTGCTTATGTTCATTATTTACATATGCAATCACCAGATCTTAGTGCTTAACTTCAGTAAGTTTGTTGCAGAAGTTGGAAGGTTTGCAGTGAATGAAGAAGGGGATTTGAACAGCCAATCTTAATTTTGGTGTTTCTTAATTTCTGAGTGCTCAATTTTACAAATTAACACTTTAATGTAGCTTGTGTTTTGATATGTAATATTAATTTACATGATGGATACATTCATATATAGTGCCATTAAGTTGTGCAATACCTAATGTATGTGACTTTGATCTTATTGCTAACCTACTATATTTTCTCCTATATGTCACATTCACTCCAGAAATTTTGTTTTAAAATTAAGACAGCATACTCTTGAGGCAGACATTGTGTCTACCTATGTGTATGTACAGCTCCTAGCACAATGAAATCCTAATCCACACACACACACTCTCTTTCTCTCTCTCGTCCCTTGTAAGCAAACTTAGTGCTGACTAAAGATTAACAGTCCTAAGAACGGAAGTTCTCCATGTACAGAACAGACATACAATCTGCTGGCACAGGGACTACCATTCCAAATGATATTTTAGCCCTGGCCTCTACAATGTTTAATAAGTGTGTCAAGCAGTGACAATTGTGTGGTTTTTTTTTTTTTTTTTTTGCAAGGTATACACTTCCATTTTAGGAATCAGACCAAGATTACTACTTTATTTCACAAGCTACTGAACAGTCTTCAGATAAGTAGTGACATGACAATATTTGTGCAGGCAATAAGTAAATGGATTACTCAAGATTGCTGGCAGGATTGTCGTACTCACACTGTCCCTAATATCCTGGGATCAAGGTGGGTGAGGTAGTATCTTTTATTGGACCAAATTCTGCTGCTGAAGGAGATGAGCAATACAGAGGTTTTGAGCTACACAGAGTTCTTCAGATTGACATATTTATATATATATATGTAATCATTTTTAAACCAATCTAGCACATAACCTATTCTAACCAATAAAAGATATTTTAGCCAATTTGCAGGCTCAATGCATCAGATAGTTCAAAGTACCTCGTTCAGTCTAGTTTTAACATAGACTGTCATGTTTCAGCTTGGGGAGGGGGGGGCGGGGGAGGAGGGAGTAAAGTTTGAGTATTATTCATGTGGGCCAAGATTTTACAAGTGATTGAGTGCCTCCATTTTTGGATGCCCAATCTGAGACACCTTTAAAAGGGCCTGATTTTCAGAGAGTACATGTTCTTTAAAAAAAAAAAAATCAAGCTCATTGAAGGTGTCTGAACTACAAGTCCCAAAAAGTGAGGTAACCAAAAATAACTAGTCACTTTTGAAAATCTTGTCCATGTTATCCTAAAAAGACAAGGCACTTGAAAGACACAAAAGATTGCAAGAAACCCTAACTTTTTGGCAAAATCTATGTGAAATAACTGATTATTATTATTATTATTTATTTTTGTATTAAAATATTCCCATATCTATGGCAATCCTTTGAAATGAAGAACTGACAGTAATAAATGGTGAATAAAAACTAGGATATGAAGCAATATTCCAACATGCAGAAACCAACGTTTAAAACACCAGGTCTACAATATGCAATGTGTCACACAAAAGGCTTAAAGAGACTCTCTTTAAAGAGTTATGATAATTGAGCTGTATTAGTGGAATTATAGAATAAAACACGTTTACTCAAAGCAGTGCCACATAAAACTAGAATTTGAGTAGCAATCCTGCTTCTTACAAGCTTTAGGTGTGCTGTGAGGAACTGACAAACTAGACAGCTGCTTTATTCTATGCAGAAGTGAGAACGTATTAACACAGCAATTCAGCTTTTATTTTAGCCAAATTTTGGCAGGATCCATTCTCTCTGGGCTTAGTCATTCCAAAATACTTACTAAATTTCAGTTTAAAATTATTATTGGTTATGGAATAATGTGCTTAATTTCAGATTATTCTTAGCTTTTAGCAAAACAGAAGAATTATTTTTAACTAACTTTTGATGTATAAATTCCTGTTTGTCATCTTCTAATGACAGTAAATAAAACTGCTAAAATGGCTCTTCAGATGACTCAAAATCGCAAGAGCAACTGTATGCAGTACACAGTAAATGTAAAATCATTGCTGATAAAATCTGCAGATGACAAACATTGGCAGAGTATTAAATAATGATGAGGACACACAATCATCGACTGCTCATAAATTCAGTCAACTGCAAAGTTATACAACTAGGAACAAAGAAGGAGGCTGTTTCTACAGAACTGGGAATTGCATCCTGGAAGAGAGTGAATCTGAAAGAATCAAGGGGCCAAGACATTGGCCTGTGACATACAAGACAGTTCTGGCTTTAAACCCTATGAATCTATAACTAAATCAGAATCCAATTTAACAGCAGTGCTTACCTGATGTATGGTTCCATCAATTTCAACAGGAACAATGAAGTCAGCATTATTAATTGGCTAGAAAGAAAGAAAGAAAGAAAGTTTTAAGAAAACAAGTGTAAATACTATTAGAAGGGCAGCTTCTCAAAGGCACCAAAGGCATTCAGGCTCCCAACTTCCAGCGGAAGTCCCAATAGGTGTCTTCAGAAATCTTCACCCCATGGTGACTATACAAAAGAGCAGGAAAAATTGCCTGCTCTGATGATTCAGAAGCAAAAACTTCTTAGAGCATAGATTGAATAATATACTTCACAGCAATTTTTCATTATGACTAAACTCAGATTTTGCATAGCACCTGGGATTATTTTACGTAAGGGTGAGGAGAGAATGGAACTATCTCCTTGATTTAATAGTTTGATTTTAATATTTGTTTCTCTTATTGTCTCATGACGGAGATTTCTCATTACACTACCGAACGACCATTTTTGATTCCCTTCTCCCCACCCCATTTTGAAACTCTCCTCTCTTCTTCAGGTGTGTACTTAATGCAATAGACTAGCAACCCAGAAGGTGCTCAAATATGCTGGGGAAGTAAACAGGGAAAATGAGAACTACTTCCTCAGGGTACTGTCTTCAAAAAGGAGCACCCAAAAAAAAGTTCATCTCAGATTGCTGTTAAAAACATAAGCATCTACAGTTGAAATCTGAAGCTATTTCATTATAAAACTACTGTTATGCATTTTAAAGTATATGACTATCTTCTAGGTAATGTTTCTCATATTGAAGGACCTCTACATATTTTAATGCTTTCGCATACAACCCTCCCCACTTCAAAGTGGTCAAGCTCAGGGGCAGAACGCAATAACTGTGAAACAGAGGATGCTGCCACAGAGTATTTTAGTGTAGAATACCACAACTAATGGAAACTGCAGGAGAGACTTAGGTAGCTGGAAGTCGATTATTCAAACAGGTAGTTGGCTTGGAAACACAGGAATGAATAATTCCCCCTTGTGAAAATTATCATGAGCACTTTCATCACCACAAGCTGGAAAGGGCCTCGTCTTGGCTGAAAGACAGCACCAACAGTACAAAATTCACCAGCACCACTCAGATGCACTGGAAAGAGTGCCAGCGCAGAATTACTAACGCCATTTACTTTAACATTTGGTTTTCCCTTTACAGACTACCATTCCAGTACTTAGCAAGCTTTGCTGAGATTGGATGCCGTCAGATGGAAGTAAGATGGTTTCAACATGGTAAGAGTTGTCCAAAATATTACAGATTTTGTCAGAGCCATTTTAATTTGCAGAAAAACAAGAACTTGTTCAATTAACTTCTTATTAGAAGCCTAATGTTTTTCAGAATGCGCAACTTATTTTAAATGGGAATTTTTTTGTAAATATTGTTATAAAGCCATGACTGATGACACACAGACAATTGCCAGCTTTGAAGATGAATGCAAAGAAGCATGACTCCTTTGCAATATTTCCAAACCTCTGCTCTAGACGAGAGTTTTGCTCATGCCACTTGTTGAGGAGATAATATACTCTTTAAAATTAATTGGTTAGAATATTCTCGAGAGGTATACATTTTATTTTCATGAAGCAACCACAGGATTCAAAATTTATTTATTCATTTTTCACATTGTGGATTGACGCTGATTCCCTGTCACTTTTGTGAATGTCATGCAGCCTTCCTTGAATATTCTTCATTCCCCCCAAGCTATTTTGATCCCTCTCTCTAAATAATTCAATAGCTTTACAAAAAGGTAGTGTTTTCCCCCCTCAAGGGTCCAAATGAGCTTCTACCACTACAGAATACTAAGAAAATTCCAAAGGCTAACTTCAGGAGTGACTACAAGAGTCAGGGATTTGGCTCTGACGTCTCTAACAGCTTACAAGTCTATACAATTCTACCATTTCAACCTGACTTTGTATCATAGGAGTATGTTTAACCATGTTTCCATACAAGGTCTTTTTGAAGTCAACCAAGAAAAATTGTTTTCAGATTCAGTCCGCTAACGAACTACGGTTTACAAGATCAAGTGCCAAGCAACTAATATTTACTGGGATTAAAACAGGTGATTTCTGTTTGCAAAGAAAAATATAGTATAACCGAAGTTAGAAGCACTACAAAGTTACTGGCAATTGCCCCGGTAAGGAAACATATTAGTGGTACTTAAAGATCTTCCCATACCAACATATAAAGCGAGATGATGCCTCAGATTTACTGAGCACAAAGGATCATCGCATTTTTAAGTCAATTTGAAGTGGTGACTACCCTTGCCCTAACGCAGGGGTGTCAAACTTATTTGCTATGGCGGGCCAGATTTGAGTTAAATGTACTTCAAGTGGGCCGGACATACCATAAATCGAAATATTACACCATTCTCATGGCAGCATGGAGCGCTGTGTAAGCAATACTCCTTTCTCTCTCTCTCTCTGCTAAGGAGAGAGTATGGTCTTGTGGAGTGCAATCTTGCATACCCAGCGCTCTGTGATGTCGCAAGACCTGACACGCTCGTCGCATTGTGGAGCGCTGGGTATACGAGACCACACACACTCTCTCTCTGTTAGGGAGAGTGTGGTCCTGTGGAGTGCCGTCGCAGGCTGGATGGAAGAGGTTCAGCCTTCGGGCCGCATGTCTGACACCCCTGTCCTAACCTAAACACGCTCCGTGACAGAAATTTTTAAAGCGCTTCAAAGAATTCTGCTTCAAAATGACTGACTTGCCAGCAACAAACATACACCCCCTTGCCTTCCTGTAACAGATGCTGAATACTTAATGCGTTGAGTACTGAAGGCGTGGTAAAACTGTCATTTACTTAACCCCATGACACTGGAAGCTATCTTTTCTTGAAACAGAACACAGTTCTTACTGGCACCAACGATTTATTAGTGTAACTTCCACAGTCTCTTCTAGCAGACTTATACACCCACTTAGCATACAGAGAGGTCTTGAAATTCTGTCTTCACAGCTATGAATCCTAGATTTGACTGCAGCAGCATTACAGAAAATGAATGTCAGGTTTTCAGGACAGCAAATTCTATATGTATTAAATATGGAACACTGCTGGAATATTTAAGCTACAGGACTGAGTGATCATTCAGTTAACATCTTGCAATCAGAAACTGTCATTACTTTGTCAATGTTCAGTCTATCCCTTTCCCGCCCAACAACCACAACCAAAACGGAATAGGAAAGTAATCGTAGGAAGTGGACAGCGGAACTATTCCCAAAGGAGGCTGCGTACTTACTGTTTCTGGAAAGAGAGATTATATGACAGGTTTATCAGGAATGACAAAGCACAGTAACAGTGAATAGTGGTGGAGATGACTGAAAAGCTCCTTCAAGGTCTATCAATTAGAAAAAAACCTAATAAGGAAATGGTCTAATAGGGCGCCTTTTCTATGAAGAGATGTATATAATGAATCAAGAAAATGATCCAATAACAGAACATTCATGAATGGCTTGCAAGACTAATTAACATACTAGATTCAGAAGATTACTGTCTCTATTATGTCTCTAGTATTTTTATGATCAAGTAGCAAAGACCACTTGAGAGTATATTTACCTTAAATGAACTGTGCACTAATGTTTCATCTAAGTCAATGACCACACATTTCTTCCCATAGTCCGATATTGTCAGTTCTGGCAGGAGGTATTTAGCTGATGGCTAAAGAAAAATACAAAATGGTACAGTGAAAAGTGTAAGTATTTTGCACATTAACCAGACTCTGCGCATTACTCACTCATAGTTAGCAATGGGAAGTCACAGATGTAAGGAATAAGGTTGAACAGGGTTTTTGTGCCAGTTTACAGTTGGAAATGAAAGCTCTCATGCAATACACAAACGGCTTTCAGTATTTTATTTCTTGAATGACCACTTTGGAGATGAATTTAAGCAATATATATGAACACAGCAAAACAACTGTAGGAGCTAAAGTCAGTGGTGGAAACAGGACACAATTAGTAGAACTCGTCTTCTCTACTAGCCTGCTTTTTCACGGCTCAGAATATGGGCTAGACGGATGTATAGTCTTATCTCACTCTCCGGCTCAGAGTCCAAAGTGGCAAACGGAAGCATAAACTTCTGACCCTAGCTTGCATGGGTGACTGTGAAACTCACATAAATCAAAGCTTCCATTCACCACGATGTATGCAGAGATGAAGTAACTGAAAGGTAAGCCCCAATTCTGAAGTCAAATGAGATTACGGTGATGGTCATTTCCAGAACGGGGCTCTGAACTATTGCCAACCATTAAGTATTGCTGAATGAATGCTTTTGCACAAATTGTGTTCAGAATCACAAGTCTAAAAACATGGTGAACAAAAGTTCCATCAAAGCTGGCTGTTAGAGTTAGTACCCATTCCAAAGGTGGGACTCAAAATATAATGGGGACCTCCACAAACAGCCTATAACCGGTCCAATATCTCAGGGAATACAGACTGCAGTTGGGGAGAAGGTACACTTTTGTGACCCACTGCCTGACCCAGCATTCTGAGTTGCAATACTGATTGTATTCTTCCCTGACTGTGGCACCAGATGTCAAGGTCACAGCAGCAAATGAAGATATTGGAAGAGGAGAATGCATTTTTTGGCAGCTTAAAGATACTGCCATACTCTTAAGGGGGTCTTTCACGTTTAAAGAAATGAGTCAGTTTTGAAAGTGGGTGGGTAGGGGGGGAATTGAGGTTGGATATAAATTGAGAAGACGTTCAATATGAAGAGGCAATTAAATATGTTGATGGGTTAAGCCCGTGGGTAGGGGGGTTAAAAACAATACTGAAATCACAATAGGATGAGGTGATTTCTACTCGCATCACCAGTTTTTATCTTTCTTCTCCTTTTACATATCTCTCCCTAGCTAAGACTGTAAGGATATGGGACAGGATCAGTCTTGGCACAGCACCTAGCACAATAAAATCCTGATCTAGGGCTCCAAGGCACTATGGCCATACAAATTAAATAGGTAACTAATGACTCTTTACGTCAATCTTGGTAAGAGTCTTTTATGGAGGTAGCCTCAGAGACTTGTGAAGTCATATTGCACATTAGAGTAGGCTGGCTATCTGAATAAGATGACATCTGTGCATGCTATGATAATAAGAGTAGAGTATTCTGTATCATCCATTCTTTTATTTCTGATGCTTTTCAGAGATTGGCAAAACGTTTTCCATCATTTTAAAAATAATGTTGTTTATAACCACTAATGAGAAACGTGCAAGCTGAAATTCTATTTCCGTATCACATTTTATTTCTAACAGAACTTATGTCATATATGTAGAAAAAAGGTTCCCAAGCTCACAGAGCCCATTGCAAGTTTACCAATGAACAAATGAAAGATAACTTCCGAGCTAGGTTATGCAATTTTAAGTCATGAAGTCAAAAACTTAAGTGCAACCTCTGTAAGAAGTTTAAACTGGTTACATTTGTGCAAATTCTCCTGAGCAAGTTTTAACTTTAATTCATTAGCTAAGTGTTATTGTTAAGAATCAGGGTTTAAGTAATATGACAATCTTCAGCTACATTAGGCAGCCTCGGCAGGATTTTCAAAAGTACTCAACATTGATCTAACTCTGATCGCATGGAAGTCAGTGACATTTTCTTGATATATAAAAACAGAAACCCACTTAATCACCTACAAAACTCTTATTTTCTTTCTAGTTCTGTTTGATCCTTAGATTAGTGCTCAGTGAAACTGAGCTCAGACTGAACTAGAAGAGATAAGCACTGTATTGCAGTTGATATGGTCTGCACAGTGTGTATGTCACTGGATTAGATGTTAATTATGCATTGGATTTGACTCAATACCCAAACACAATGACGTTAGCTAATAGTATAGGAAAAAGTTGTTTAATTGCTATGGATGTATTTATTATTTATATTATAGAAACACCTGGAGGCTAAGTCAAGGTCCAAGGCTGCTAGGCATTGTACAAACAGAATGACAGTCCTTCCCCCAAACAGCTTACGATCTAAACAGACAAAACAGTGAGGGAGAAAGTATTATCCACATTTTACAAATGAGAAACTGAGGCACAAAAATCATTCCACCGCCCCGGGTAGTATTCAGTCAACTGTGTTCATTTTAAGGAGCATTCGTTTATTGTTATTTAATGACAGCGCAATTTGCACAAGCAGTTCAAAGTGCATAATGGTAACTAACGGCAACAATTTCTTCTACTACATGAAGTGTTTTTAATTAACACTTTCAGAGGGGTAACTGTATTCGTCTGTTTCGGCAAAACAAACACTCGTTTGTTTGTTTTACTGACAGAGTAAAGAATCCAAGAGTATCTAAGACATAAATGACATGATAGCACCATCAAGTGTTCTGTTATACATGAAACAGGATTACCAACCGCATTTCAGCTAGCAACCTGCGGATTGCGCCTGGACTGATACTGCGCACTCATTCGTTACTTAGCCATGTAATTCATGCGTCAGCCGCATTGCTTGTGTTTATTGTAATAGTAGTGTTATCAGGATGCTAAAATTGCATGCTGCCCTTCCTTCCTCCTGAAAACAGTATCTGTAATCCTGTGGCTTGGCAGACTCAGGGGCCCGTTCCCTCTCTTTCCCTGTGGCATGACTGGTGGATCTCGGCATCGGGCTAACAGGAGCCAGGGCCTGCTGGGCGATTGCCCCACCAGCTAGTGTGTGTGTAGGATAGGATGCCTGGGTCCTTTTCCATAGAAAGAAAGTGAGGGGATGTACGGAATTCGTGTTTTATGATATCTAAGTAGCTGGCCAATGGATTTATTAGAAATCAAACCTGTTACTGAAGCTGTGACATAAGGTGCAAACAACTTGGCTTGAAAGCACCAGGGTACAGCTGACAAAGGGAAACCATTCACAGTTAAGTGCTAACAATCTACTGTGATGGCCTTTCTAGAAAGCCATTAGCAGATGGCAAGCAGATGACAGGAAGGCAGAAGAGCTTTGAACGTTTCATTGGTCAGAACGGTATTTGGTACCCAAATGATTCATAAACAGTAAACATGGGCGGGCTAATTATATGCGGTATATCATGTAACCTGCATATTAAGGGTAGTGAAACTCATGTAGGGATTTAGACATGATGTAACCTGTTGTATTATGTATATTGTATTAGCATGTTAAAAAGGTAGATCTGTCTTGTGAATCCTGTATTCGGGGCTTTCTTACACGGGTCCTGGCAGGACAGTGGCTATTTCCTGCTAGGTTGGACCTGTAAGGGGAACAAGCAGTTCTGATTAAAGGGTGCCATCTACTCCTTCCGCTCCTAGGTGGACCTGATCCTTCTTTTCTTCTACCAATTTTTACACCTACACACCCCACATTTACTCTAAGAGTACTATCAGGAAGAAAGTCATGAAGAGAACGCACTGCACTTCTGGTTTTCTTCAAAATTAAATATCTTAGGAAAAGTATATGCAAATACTGTTTCCCAACACTTAGTAACCAGTGGTACTAAATGAATACATTATTCAGGTGGAATCTGAACAGCTGAGGTAACCACTGCAAACTAAAACAAACCAGAGACTTACAAAGACTGACAGCTCTATATATGGTGCATTAATGGCATGGCCAAAAAAAAAAAAAAAATCCAGGACAAGACTAGCTATCATGTAGAACCAATAAGTGTTCCCTGGCAGCTGATCAAACCAAATCCAGAAAGGGAATGAACATCTCTGAGAACATTACAAGACTCAAGGGCCCTAACCTGAAAGAGGATGAAGAGGTCTTTGACTCTGAGCCAATTAGCACTGTATTCCTCTCTCTCTCTTCATTTGAAGCTCTGCTTTCCCTTTACAGCAGTGATGAGGATGACAAATGCATCTTCATCCTTCTCTTTCCATTCAATGCACTCACATACCTGGTTAACACCCAGAATTCTACCTGGCCCTTGGCCTTAGCTTAAGAGATGCCACACACAAATCTGAGCCTAAGCTTTCCCAAAGTCTGCCTCTATCTAGCCACAGGACTCTGTTGTTTTTCTGCAATAGACTAACACGGCTACCCCTTTGGAACCTCTATCTACCGTTTCCCATGTAGGATCCCCTCCATCTAAGTCCCTAGTTTCCTCTTCAAAGAGAGTCTCCAGCCTCTCTTGTTCCCAGGGTGGTATTAACTGGAAATAACTTGCTAGCATGATGCAATAATAGATAGAAAATGTTAGATAATGTTTCAGGCCAGATGTGTGTGTAGCATTGGCCGATGCAGCTTAGTGGTCCCTGTATGTCCATGCATAGAGACGGAGGACTGAACTGATAAGAACAGATTTAAATGTTAAATAATATTTGAAGGCCAGACTAAGTGTAGCTATGGCCCATGCAGTGCACAGATTAATCCCCGTATATCCAAGCATAGAGACGGAAGATTCACAGACACTACACTTGATCTTAGCCCAAAGGCATCTTCATAGAGTTCTAGCACCTGAGTGTACGGTGACTCAGCGAAAATGATGCATTCTCACACAAGGTCCTAGAACATGCCATTGATGTCCTAGCCACAAGGCTTGATTTAATCTGATCCTGGCTGAAAAACAGAACACCTGAAGGGACCCCATGCTAAACACTAAACTTTCTCAGTAGTTCACATTTGAAAATCAGAGGAGACAAGCAACTGGTTTTTGGCTCCTAATTAATTTATTCTTCACATCCAATGCCATTTCTGCGCTGACATTTGCATGTGAAGGCTTTTCTCTTCAGCAGATCTGAAGGGGTGTGGAAAATAGGAATTATGAAGGAAAAAGTATCATAATTCATATAGAACCTAAATGCCTTGAATAGGAATTTAGCGTGAGGGTGACACTTATGTGGTTTAAAGAACATAAGCAGTGTGTATATCTGACAGTAACTCATTTATGCTGACATCTGAGCCTTTTCTACCCAATCGGAGCAAAGCTTATATCAAGGAAATGAATGGTGAACAATGGATTTCTGTAGTATCAATTTTTAAATCAATTCACATAGGCCTAAAATGAAGACAGCCGGAGAAATGCCCTAGAAAAATAATGATTAGTAGATACACATCATAGTCAGTAAAGATATAACATTTATAGTTATTAAAATGAGATCTCAAGCTCTTTACCAACAAGGAATCTAGTGGTACTTTTAAATTTACTTATTGGATGAGCTTTCGTGGGAGAAAATCCACTTCCTCAGACACTTGAAGATGGGGAAATTACAGAATGGGAGCCACCAGACTCCTTGTTTGTTTTGCTGACTAGACTAACATGGCTATCCCTTTGGAACTTGTCATCAAGTTCTTTACCAGTTTGCTTTAAAAAAATTAAGCTTTTTTAAAGTAATTTAAGTTTAACAAACAATGGTAAACAACAAGAGTCCTGTGGAACTTTAAAGACTAACAAATTTCTTTGGACATAAGCTTTTGGGGGCTCCAATCCATTTCGTGCATCTGATGATGTGGGTTGGAGCCCACAAAAGCTTATGCCCAGAGACATTTGTTAGTCTATAAGGCGCCACAGGACTCTCATTGTTTTTGCTGTACACAGACTAACACGGCTACCCCTCTAGATATTGTCACCATAAATGGTAAACAGTGATTCATCCTTACTACATGGTGGAAATACTGCAGTATTTCCCCATAATTGAGTAGAGGAATAATTGTGGATCTCAGACATCACTGTGTGTACGCTCTGGATCAAATGTTGACTTTTTAAATTACAAGCACCATATAAGTACTTGCTGAGCCTTTTGTTCCATCAAGTGAAAACTTTATGCATACTACCATAGGCTATGTCTACACTTGCTAAAATTAGTTCGAATTAGCTTAATTCGAATTAGCATGGCCACACTGGAATGTTAGTTTGAACTAAGCAAGCACTTGCTTAGTTCAAATTAACATGGCCACATTGGTTAATTCGAACTAATTAGTTCAAATTAACCCCTTAGTTCGAATACCCTATTAGAATTTATTAGTTCGAATTAAGGAGGCCCTTAACTCGAACTAATTAAAGCCTAGTGTAGCCATGGCTTTAGTTAGTTCGAATTAAGCCTACTTAATTCGAACTAACTTGCCAGTGTAGACATAGCCATAGTGTCCTTAGAAGTTATTTAACTAGTCACTGATCAGAGCTTATGCATTCATGTCAGATTTCCATATTGTTAATTGGCATAAAAGCCTTCAGAAAGCAATGATTGATCAGAACTATCTCAAGAGAGTTGAAGAAATGCTACACTCTGATAAATGTGAGCAGGAATTCTGGTTTTCTGTTTCAAGTCTAAACAAATGGCAAACAACCATTTTTCAAGAATTCACTATATAAAGCAAACACTAAGCTTCTACAAAATGACAAAAAGTGAAATTTGATGCAACTGACATCTTGTTAACACTAAGTGTCATAAGAAAGACAAGAATTAATTCTTTCACTCTACTCTGCACAGCAAAGTCTCAGAGTACTGTGTTTAGTTCTGAGCTTCACATTTCAGTAAAGATGTGGACAAACTGGAGATAGTCCAGAGGAGAGTAACAAAAATGATGAAAGGTCTAGAAAACATGACTTATAAGGGAAGACTGAAAAAACTGGGTTTGTTTAGTCTGTAGAAGACTGAGGGGGGTGACATGATAAGAAAAATCATGGAGTTATTTTGGACAGTTTTCTGAAAACATCAGCTCATTATGCAGCAGGAATCAAAAAAGCTAACAATGTCAGGGACTATTAGGAAAAGATTAGATAACAAGAATGCAAGCATAATAATGCGGTATAAAATCCATGGTAGGTCCACATCTTGAATAGTGTGTGCAGATCTGGTTGCCCATTACAAAAAAGATACATTTGAATTGGAAAAGGTACAGAGAATGGCAACAAAAATGATGAGAGGATGGAACAGCTTCCAGATGAGGAGAGATTAAAGATGACTGTGACATTTCAGTCTGGAAAAGAAATGACTACGGATGAATATAAAATCTTGCCTGGTGTAGAGAAAATGAATCAAGGAAATGTTATTTATTCCTTCACATAACATAGGAGCTAGGGGTCACTCAATGAAATGAATAGGTAGCAGGTTTGAAACAAACAAAATAAAGTACTTCTTCACAGGATGCAGTTAACCTGTGGAACTCTTTGCCTGGGGATGTTGTGAAAGCCCAAACCATAATGGTGTTCAAAAAATAACTAAATTAACTTCATGGAGGATAGGACCAGCAATGGCTATTAGCTAGGACTGGCAGGGATGCAACCCCTGGGCTCTTGGTGTCCCTAAGCTTATTTGCCAGAAGGTGAGAGTGGATGATAAGGGATGGATCACTCAATAATTGCCCTGTTCTGTTCAGCCTCTCACACATTTGGTCACTGGCAAAAGACAGGAAACTGGGCTAGATGGACCATTGGTTTGACTCAGTATGACCATTCTTTTGTTCTTATAATAGTTTCCAAGTATATGGAAGTCTGTTACAAGAAGGAGGGTGAAAAATTATTCTCATTAACCTCCGAGGATAGGACAAGAAAGCGATGGGCTCAAAGTTGGACATTAGACAAATCTTCTTAATTGTCAGGACAGATAAGCACTGAAGCCAACTATTTTGGGAGGTAGTGGAATTCACATCACTGGATGTTTTTAAGAACAGGTTAGAAAAACACCTGTCAGGAATGGGTTAGTTATTATGTAGTCCAGCCTCGAGCACAAGGGGCTGGACTAGATGAACTCGAGTCCCTTCCAGTCCAACATTTTGATTCTATCTGTTCTATAGTAAAGTGTTTCTTTCCTGTTCACTCTCCCTGCTGTTTACTGCTTTGTTTTGCACACTAGCAGCATGCTGAGCAGCCGGTTAGTCAAAAGGTATGAACACAGGATACAAACATAAATGAGATTTTAAAAGTGACTTCAAATTTGTAGAGAAAGGTGAGGTCAAATCACCCGTTGTAATGAGAGAAAAATCCATAGTCCCTGTTTAACCCCCAAGGCAACTGAGCCAAATCTGCATATAAATTCGAGGTCTGCAGTTTCTCTTTGAAGCTGTGATTTGTTATTCATCTGTTTCAGCACAGCTATTAGCAAGTCGTCAATGGAGTGAGCAGAGAGATTGACGTTTTCCCCTATTGGTTTTTTAGTGTTGCTATTTCTGATGTCAGATTTGCGTCCCTTTATTCTTTTGCGCCGAGTCTGTCCTGTTTGTCCAATATATAAGGCAGGGGAGCACTTCCGGAACATGATGGCATAAATCATATTGGTAGATGAGCACGTGAATGTTAATCTTTCGTGCTACACACTTACTCCAACAGAGGAATCTGTGCTATCTCTGGGACTGACTTTCTGCCCCACCGCCCCCACACATAAGATACAATTCTGCAGTTACCTGGAGAACTACTTTCGCCATCTCAGACTGAAGGAATATTTTGCCACCACCAATGTAGAACACAATGACCTACAGGTCCCTTCCTCCCAACATTGCAAGAAAAAACATTCAACGTGGACTCCTCCTGACGGCCGGAACAACAGACTAGACTTCTATGTAGATTGTTTCCGCCACCGGGCAAAGGTTAAAATCATGGACAAACAACATCCCTTACACCATAACCTCAGCCATGCCGAGCGCAATGCCACCCAGAGCCTCAGAAACAACTCTGACATTATTATTAAGGAGGCTAACAAGGGAGGCGTCGTCATCATCATGAATAAATCGGATTACAATCAGGGGCTTATAAGAAACTGTACAACACAACGTTCTACAAACCACTCCTCTCTGACCCCACTGAGGAATATCAAAAGGAACTATACCTCCTACCCAAGAAATTCCCCAAAGCAGCACAGGAACAAATCAAGACAGACACCTCCAGAACCCTGGCCAGGGATATTCTATCTACTAGCAAAAATATATAAAAAAGGAAACCCCCGACGCCCCATCATCTCCAGCACTGGCACGCTTACAGCAGGATTATCTGGCTATGTGGACTCTCTCTCCTCAGATCCTATGCTATCAACACACCTAGCTATCTGAGGGACACTACGGATTTCCTGAAAAAAATCCAATCCATTGGTGAACTTCCAGAAAATATCATCCTGGCCACTATGGACATAGAGGCTCTTTACACCAACATCCCACACAAAGATGGATTACAAGCCATTACAAGAACTATCCAAAATGATGCCACAGCTAAACTCGTGGCTGAACTCTGTGACTTTGTACTCACCCACAACCATTGCAGATTTGAAGATAATTTACACCTTCAAGTCAGCGGCACTGCTATAGGTACCCGCATGGCCCCACAATATGCCAACATCTTTATGGACGACTTAGAACAACACTTCCTCACGTCTCATCCCAAAGCACCTCTACTTTACTTACGCTATATTGATGACATCATCATCATCTGGACTCATGGCAAGGATGCCCTTGAAGATTCCCAATGAGATTTCAACAATTTCCACTCCACAATCAAACTTAGCCTGGAACACTCCACGCAGGAGATCCACTTTCTGGACACTACAGTGCAGATTAGTGATGGGCACATAAAGACCACCCTATACTGAAAACCTACTGATCGCTATAGTTACGTACATCCCTTGAGCTTTCACCCAAGACACACCACACGATCCACTGTCTACAGTCAAGCCCTAACATATAACCGCATTTGCTCTGATCCTTCAGACAGAGACAGACACCCTCAGGATCTCTATAAAGAATTCTTGAAACTACAGTATCCACCCGCAGAAGTGAAGAAACAGACTGACAGAGCCAGACGGGTACCCAGAAATCAACTACTACAGGAGAAACCCAAGAAAAAAAACCAACAGAACGCCATTGGTCACCACCTACAACCCCCAAGTCAGACCTCTTCACCACGTGATCAAAGATCTACAGCCTATTCTTCAAGACGATCCCTCACTCTCTCAAGCTTTGGGAGACAGACCTCTCCTTGCTTACAGACAGCCCCCCTATTTTACACGGATACTCACCAGCAACTACAGATCAAACAACAGACACATTAAAGCGGGAACATATCCCTGCAACAGACCATGCTGCCAATTTTCCTCATATCTACACTAAAGACATCATCACAGGACCAAATCAAGCCACCTACTCCATGAAGGGCCCATTCACCTGCTCATCCATCAATGTGATGTATGTCATCATGTGCCGGAAATGCCCCTCTGCCTTGTATATTGGACAAACAGGACAGTCCCTGCACAAAAGAATAAATGGACACAAATCTGACATTAGAAATTGCAACATTAAAAAACCAATAGGGGAACACTTCAATCTCTCTGCTCATGCAAATTTGACTCAGTTGCGTTGGGGTTAAACAGGAACTATGGATTTTTCTCTCATTACAACAGGTGATTTGACCTCACTTTCCTCTCTGTGCTGTTCCCCAATGTTTGAATCCTAACAACTGTTTTGATTTGCTGTTACAGCCTGACCTGTTCTTATGTCATATACTTCCCTGCATTTAATTTTCTCCCATCCTGTAAATTTCCCATCTTCAAAGCATCTGATGAAGTGGGATTTTCTCCCACGAAAGCTCATGCGATAAATAAATCTGTTAGTCTTTAAAAGTGTCATAGGACTCATCGTTTTTTTGGGCTGACCTAGACTAACACAGCTACCCCTTTAGAATTCCTCTGGGAGTAGTGGATCTTAAGAGCCCTGTGAATGTTCAGTTTGTATATCCTGGAAAACCAAAGTTGGAGTGGTCTCATGCGTAGTCTTGCGTGTCTGACCACAAATGTGGTTGCTGACATATGACATAATTGAAGACATTCCTTTACTGTTGTTGTTGGAGCTTGACGAATCGAGTAGATTATTTGTGAAATCTTTTCGAATTGTTGCTTTGGTAAAACTGCTTTTACTACTCGAGCATCTAAGCGAGCCCCTATGACATCTATGTTCTGAGTAGGGATGAGGGTTGATTTTTCCGTGTTTATGAGCAACCCCAGCTTTTGAAGTGTGGCTACTGAGAAGTTTAAGTGTTCTTTTGCTTGGACTCTGGATCTTGCTTTTATTAAGCAGTCGTCCAAATATGGGATGATCGTGATTCCATTTTTCCTTAGATGTGCCGTAACGGCTGCTAGGACCTTGGAGAAGACCCTTGGTGTAGAAGAAAGGCCAAAAGGGAGGACCATATATTGGAAATGGTCTGTGCCAATGGTGAATCTTAGGAATCTTCTGTGGGATGGGTGAATTGGGATGTGAAAATATGCGTCCTGCAGGTCGAGGGCTGCATACCAGTCATCCAATTCCAGAGCGGGGATGATGGTCGAGAGGGTAACCATTCTGAACTTTTTAGATTCTATCAATTTGTTTAATTTTCTGAGATCCAGGATAGGCCTCCATCCTCCTGACTTCTTTTCTGTCAGGAAGTATGGGGAGTAAAACCCTTTTCCCCTGTGCTGTGCCAGGACATGCTCTATTGCCCCGATGTGTAACAAACGAATTGCCTCTTGAAGAAGGGAATGTTCGTGAGTTGTGTCCCTGAAGAGGGACGGGGAAGGGTAGGAATGGGTAGGCTTCCGAATGAAAGGAATGGTGTAACCAGTATTGATGATGATTGAGGATCCATTTGTCGTTGGTAATCTGAGCCCATGAGCTGTAAAAAGGGCAAAGCCTGTTCAGGTAAATTCCGGGGAAGGTTTGCTCTATTTGGACGTGGTGATTGTGCAGACCCTCGACCACACCTTCAAAATTGCTGTTTTGGTTGTGGTGGTTGTGATGCTGAGGGTGGATTATTCGGTTGCCTGCGGCGTTGTTGTCGTTGTCTGCCTCGTGGTTGGCTTGTCTCCTGTTATTTCTGTATGGGTATTGATATTGGTAGCGTGAGTTATATGGTTGGTATCGGTAAGATCATCTTCTGGTAGCCGGGGTATATATGCCAAAAGATCTCAAAGGGGCTCGAGAATCCTTAGACATGTGCATAGTTTCATCAGTTTTGTCTGAAAATAGTCTCTTCTTTTCAAAGGGGAGATCCTCAGTAGTTGCCTGGAGCTGCCTTGGGAGGTCAGCTGAATGCAGCCATGAAGATCGCCGCATGACTACTCCTGTTGCGATGGTACGAGCTGAGGTGTCCGCCATGTCGAGAGCAGCCTGCAGGGCTGTTCTGGATATTAATTGTCCTTCTCGAATTATTGCTAAAAATTGTTGTTTTCTGTTATCCAGTATGAATTCAATAAAGTCCGCGAGTTTCAAATAGTTGTCATGATCATCATTTGACAAAAGTGCTGAATAATTAGAGATGCGGAATTGAAGAGTTGAAGATGTATAAACTTTTCTTCCTAAAAGATCCATCTTTTTGTCTTCCTTTTCATGGGGAGTTGACTTATTGTAGAGCTGTTTACCTCTGTTATTTGCTGCCTCCACGACAAGGGAATTCGGTGGTGGATGTGTAAAAAGATATTCAGAGTTTTTTGCCGGAATATAGTATTTTCTGTCAGCTCTCCTAGAGGTAGGAGGTATGGTTGCAGGTGTTTGCCAAATTGTTTCTGTTGGTTCTAACAGGGCCTCATTCATAGGCAAGGCAATTCTGGCAGATGAAGAAGTTTATAGGATCCTGAGCAGTTTGTGCTGGGACTCCGCTACTTCCTGCATTGGGATTTCCATGGATTCTGCGACGCACTTGAAGAGATCTTGGAACTGCTTAAAGTCATCAGCAGTAGAGGGTGGCGATGGCATAATTTGTTCATCTGGCGAAGATGAAGAGTTATGGGGAGGAGAGGGTGACGCCAGTGGTTCGTTCTCGTCTATGACACTCTGCCTCTGTCTTTTTTTCATTTGGTTGTGCCTTGTGAGTCTTTAAGATGGAACATCTGCTGCTTCTGCTGGAGAATTGTGAGCACTGTTCCCGTCTATGCCAAGGAGGAACGGAAGATGAATGAGGGCCATACTATGGGAAAGGTGGCATGTGGCGATAAGCGTGTCTTGTCGATCCGTGCCTGTGTGGGGATCTCGGTGGTGTAGAGAATCTGGCTTCCTCCTGTTCTGCTTCATCCTCGCTAGAGAAAGGGATGGGGGATGGGCTCCTATAACGTGGGGAGCTTTGCATGGAAGGGGCCCTACTTTGGGCCGGCGAGCCTGGGGGAAGCTCAGAGGTCTCGTCGGTTCCGAGGTGTTTTGCCTTGTGCTTCTTTTTGGAGGAACCCTGGTGTCGGTGGCATGGTGCCGCGACCTCGGACGGTGCCGGTGTGGTTGATTGAGGCATCTCCTCCTGGCGGTCCGACGGTACAGTTGTTGTGGGTGCCCTCGGAGCCGGTGTCACTATTGGCTGCGGTGCCGATGCTATTGTTATAGGTACCGCTGACGGTGCCGTAATGGTCGGTGGTGGCGATGACGGTGCCGTGCCGAGTGAGGACCTTGCTCGTTTGTCAGGTTTCTGTCTTGGTTCCGATACCATGTGTCGGTGCCATTTATGATGTCCGGTGGTCAACGTACTCGAGGAACCAGTAGCCTCTTTAGTACGGACTTCTTTTGTAGGAGATTTCTTCTTTTTGAGAGATGAGTGCGGTAGAGTTAGATGCCTCCTTGAAAGGCGAGAGTCCATCGAGTCCTGTTTTTGCTGGCCCGGGTCTGAGGCTGGGCGAAGTGACTTCTCCATAAGGATGAGTTTGAGACTAAGGTCTCTATCTCTCCTTGCCCTAGCACTCAGGTTTTTACAGTGGGAGCACTTCTGGGCAATGTGCTCCTCACCAAGGCACTTTATGCAGACGCTATGCCCATCAGAGGCGGGCATTGTGTCGTGGCAGGCCTCGCAGCGCTTAAAGCCCGGTGGTCCTGGCATGCTCTGAGGAAAAGCATTTTTTTTTTTTTTTTAAAAGGAGGGTTCAAAAATTAAATGAGGAGTAAGAGAAAAAATGTGAGGGAAGGAAAGGAAAAGGAGGGTTGAATAAAGGTTTTTTTTTCTTTTTAAACTTTTCGAAGAAAGAGAGTCACTCCGACTGTAACCACGAACGGCTGAGAAGGAACTGAGGCGGTTGGGGCCGCGTGCGCCGCTTGGGCGCAAACAAGATCTCGCGAGACTACGACTCCTGGCATGCGGCCCCCAACGAGCACTGCTTAGAAATCTCTGAACTGTAACGCGGGGATGCTTCACTACCCACAGTGGATCACCCACAGGGACATTCTCGAAGGAGAAAAATCTGTTAGTCTTTAAAAGTGCCACAGGACTCTGTCTGTTTTTCTGCAATAGACTAACACGGCTACCGCTCTGGAACTTCAAATTTGTAGTTAAGTCACTTACATTTAAACCAATTTCTGCCAAAACTAATGCAGTCAGTTCAAACAAACCTATAAATAAATGCAAAATATTTTTTCTAGGAAGCATTAAATTAGCCAAAAATAAGAGAAAAATGAGTAGAAGATGCTCTGTGCATCAGATTTCACTGTCATGAGGACTGGGAATATGATTTTCTGTGCCACTTACTTTCTAAATACTGGGATTCTGAGTGAATGGAAGAAATAGATACAACAATTTTAAGTCTTAAACAGCCACATAACCAGTGCTGTATATTCGTCTATGCTCTCACTCAAAGTAGACTACAGCCAACTGCTGAAATCACTATGATTCTGCTTTATTATTTAGAAAGCGAGATACTGGAAGAATCTAGTTGAGAGAAATCCAAGAAAGCAAGGATATTGTGTAGTACAGCTACAATGACACCTTTAATTCAGCAGTGATACAAAGATTTCTCAAGATTTCACCTAGAAATTTTACATATCTCAAACTGGTCTTCTGGGGTGAGGAGAGGGGGAGGGAAGAGCTCTTTTTTGCCTATTCACAGCACTGTCAAAAATAACCACTCGAACTTATATGCAAATTTGACTCAGTTGTCTTGGGGTTAAACAGAGACTATGGATTTTTCTCGCATTACATCAAGTGAATTGACCTCCCCCTCCTCTATGTGCTGTTCCCCAGTGTTTTGAATCCTAACACCTATTTTGATTTGCTGTTACAGCCTGACCTGATGCTATGTCATACACTCCCCTGCATTTAATTTCCTCCCACTCTGTAACTTTCCTATCTTCAAAGCGTCTGACGAAGTGGGATTTTCTCCCACGAAAGCTCATGCGATTAATAAATCTGTTAGTCTTTAAAAGTGCCACAAGACTCTGTTGTCTGCACTACTACCTGGTTTACAATATTAGGAAAAAAATGAATTACTTTATAATGCTGCTCAATACACCCCTCTCCTGCAAATAAAAATGTAATATTCTATATTACACAGAGGGCGGAACAACTGCTTTTACACTAACATTTTTATTTTTATTTTTTTTTTTAAAAAAGAGCAGCAGGCTCTTCTGCAGGTGCTGATGGAAACTTGAAATCTGACAGGGATGTGACCTCTGACTGGCAGACATGGTTTTCTGGGGTCAGAGAAAAAAATATTTGTAAATTTGCCAAATATTGTATGTTGAAATAATACATAACTCACGGAGGTAAATTGTTTTTGACCTAACAAAACAATCTGTCAATGTTTCACGAGTATTATACACACATGCATAAAGTGATTGGAAATTTCTACAGAACAGATGATCTTTCAGAAAGTCATTAGATTTGCATATATGTGCACAATAAAATTGAATGAATTTTCAGTTTTAAGAAACAAGAAGGGACTTGTGCAAGCTGGTTTAAGAAGCAGCACATGAAGGAGTGGGGCCCTGTTTTCAGAAACCTAAGGAATTTAAAAATTATCATTTAATATATTACTTTTTAAAATATGCAACGTGAAGCATGCAAAAGTTAAAAAACAAAATTAAAGTTGCTTAAGCAGCTTTAGCTCCATACCCTCATGGGACTCATTAGGATACAATCTTTAGTTACATAATCACACGGTATTTCAACCTAAGGATATCTTCTTCATTCAGGCCCCAGTTGAGCAAGTACTTAAGTATGTGGTTAAGACTCTCTGACTTCAATGGGTCAAGCAGTTGCTTATATGTTTTGCAGATTGACAGAGCCCTGCAAATCTGTGGATATTTGCATTATATACACGGATACAATGTGGATATCTGGAGACTGTTTCTTGCAGATGCAGATCAGATACAGATCCACATATTTTTATCTGTGTAGGGCGAGAGCTCTGCAAATACGCAGATATCTGCATTATAACTGCATCTGCAGATACAACACAGATATCTGTGGACCATTTCTTGCAGATGCAGATCGGATGCGTATCCACATATTTGTATCCATGCAGGGTTATACATATTGAACTTCAGAGCTTCAGTGTCCAGAATGGATGGTGCATTAAGGATACAAACTGAAGCATAAAGACCTTAACAAATCATTTTTTCTGGTTGCCATGGCAACCAGTTTTAGTAGCCTGTTGCCTAGCTCCACTGCAGAAATATAATGGAGGAGTGCCCTCTGGCAACCAAAAGTAGAATTGCTGGCACCTAGTTGTGAGCCAATTTTGTCCACCCCTGCCTTAACCCTGACCCTTTATATAAATATGCATTATAATTCAGTCTTTCTTTATATGATCATGTACTGATACTTCCCCACTTCACTGAAATATTGTGAAGCTAAGTTCACCAGTGTTTGAGAAGAACTCTGATGCTATAGCAGGGAATCTCATAGAAACACCTGTTAATAAAGAAAAAGTTCTCCCTTCAGAGCCGTATTTAGATGCTGTGCATTCTATGGAACATAATGCTGCACACCTGAATAATGAGAACATTGAACAATTGCTTCATTTATCAAGCACTATCCAGACTGAGCATCCAACTCCAGCATCACCACTTAATTCTGCTACTACCTTAGTATTTGGAGAACAGAGCTTTGGAATTTCTGAGTGATATCTTTGTAGACTTACAAGGAAATTCTTAACAGGTAGATACACACAGCAGTGGGATACTGACAGCGTGGTGTTTAATAAGTCTCAGATACAGTACTTCTTTGGAAAGATGGCCAATCTCATATAAAAAGGGTTTCCTCTTTCTGTTAAGAGGTTTATTTTTGGGATGAGTGTACTGAATGAGTTCATCATGGCAACAGTTAAGAGCCAAGCTTTATTGCATTCCTCCATCATGTGCAGTGCTGTGATTTCATTTAACTAAACAGTAAAATTTCATCCTAAATTGTTAATGCTTTATTCCATTTTAAAGCAGGGTGCCAGGCTTTGATATGGTAAGAAAGTTACAGCACTGATTTCTAGCTCCACTGGCTGTCGGTGCTGCTAAAACAACGAGAACTGAAATGGGAAGTGATGGAAAAGCAAGATGATAATCTAGTAGTGAAAGTTGTACAACACAAAGTTGATATTCCCAGGTTTCTAGTGATAAATGCCTTTTGCTTCTAGCCCTGATGATCTGAGAGATATTAAGCTTTAAAACCATCACTGGTCCTTCAGTGCAATGCTTTTTGATATTGGTCCAGGACTACCAAATAGGATGCAATGATCTGGGAGCAAGTATAATTTCCAATAGCTTTCAGCTTCAAGAAGAGATGATGATTGAGAGAAGAGGTGTGTGTTGCTGAATGCTCAGCTCAACACGATTAAGCTGCAGCACTAATGGGGGCAATGTTGGGCCTTAAGAAGCTGGGTTATAAAAGAACAATAGGGGAGCTGTCAGGGAAATATTCAGATCTTCAGAAATACCGGACAACTGGAGGAGGGGGAATATATCATATGTTCCCACAGACTTTCACTGACATCGCCTTAAGATCACTGCTGTGGCACTAACACTCAGTAAGATACTGTAAATGGTGAAGAAGTAATGAGACACACAGTGCTGAAAAATATATTTGCCATTTAAAAAACATAAAAAATAACCCGACTCTACATTAAAAGCACCCTAAGAATTATTTACTCATTGGCAAAAAAGCTCAAGTCAAACAAGTTTTAAAATCTCTAGCTCAAAGACCATCATATGTTTTTATTTGGTTTTGAAAAATAACTCCAGCCTAACAACTTGTATTCAGAAAACTATGATTCATAACAAAACCACTGTCTTAAAGAGCTATAGTAACATGACGGAGGTTGCTGTTATATTCTTGAATAGTTTGTACCATGCAAACTAACGTCTCATTTTTCACAGGTTCTAAAAAACCTCCAAAAGACCAGCTTAAATAATCGTGGCATGTAAGAACAAAAGGAGCAAAAAGTTCATAGAATCAAGTGGGGAGGGACCAAGAGAGTCATCTAGTCTAATCCCCTACCCAAGATGCACATTTACTGAGTCATAACCCACCCCATTTACTACTAAAGTGAGTTGCCTTTTGTCCCCAATATGACTGTTAAATAAATTCAATGTATTGGCTTTTGAGTAATTCTCTCTCTCTATATATTTTCAAAGTGACAAAATTTATAATTAAATTACACGAGAGAGAGATGCAGATGACAGCTTTACAAAGCTGGACTGTTCCTTTCTCCCTACTGATTATTTCTGTCGGTATACGTCACATGCAGTAATTTACCTCATAATTTTATACAACCTTGGAGATTAGAAAACAAAAATCTTATAACATGCTACACAGAACATATCCAATCAATGCCAACATAATATAAAATGAACCAAAGCAAAAAACTATGAAAATTATTAAAATAAAAGGGATAAAAATACATACACTTGGTATGGGAATGACCTGCATCTGGTCACCCTGGGGAGAAAGAAAAAATATCATTGTAAAGGCTTTTGAAAGGGTGGAACAGAAGGATCTGAAGCATTACATTTAGCACTCAAACATTTTAACAAAAAAGCTCAAAGTATTCAAGAACTCAACAAAAAATAATCAAACAGGTTCCTGCATTTTAGCTGCTAAAATAATTGGTTAGTAGAACACAGAACCGTGACTTCATAAGACCGTAAACTGATAATCCCTTGCTTGACTTAATAAGAGGAAATAGGAAAACGTATGCTCATGTCAAGATTTTCTTTCTTTGAGTAATAGGGTTTTGCAGGTCAGTTACAATGCGTGGCAGTTTGAGGAAAAAGAATTTCTCCTACTGCAGAGCATGACAAATTACACCCCATAACAAACCTACAACCTTAGATGTATGTTCATTTCCATTTCTATCTGTCTCTAGGACGCGGTCCTGAAATGTGGACCTGATTGCTCGAAGAAAGGAAATTTTCAGTAAGCATAAAAAAAATTGCTATTCTTTGTCTTAAGGTCCACAGATCAATTATAATGAGATTTTCGGAGAAAGTTTATCCAGGGTGGGAAGCAGGATTATTTTTTAAACACAGACACCCAAAATGAGATAAAGGAAATATTTATATGCAATTTACCTTTCCTTGGGCATTAAGGTATGGAGAAGACTTCTCCTAAAAGAAGGAAGTGGCATTATAACCAATATACAGAATTTGGTGAACTAAGCCTTCTAGCAGATTTCAGTTAGACAAGACATGACTACTTTGCTGAGTTTGTCAGTGCTCCTGCAGATTGGATTATGATGTTTAATTGAAGGAGGAATATTTCTTGAATGCCACGACAGTTGAGGGCTACATGTCTTAATTAAAAAGACAATAATAGATCTCAGAGAAAGCTCGCAATTTCAAATAACTCATCTGAAATGAGTGGGAGGCCAACCCTAGTTGGTAGGATGTATACCGCTACCTTCTAACAGGGTTCAATCAGGGTAGTGCTGGAAGGAGCTGAATGAGGTTCCCAGGTTCTCCGTCCGTGACTTGCAGGGTTGGAATAAGTCTGATGTCCCGATGACACATTTGATGTTGGAAGTTGCGTACAAAACTTCCCTGTCTTTAACCTCCTGAGAACATTATGCGATACACATTTGAACTTTTTGCTTGTAGACTCTTATATATCACAGTAAAGCCATACTATAGGAACTCAAGCTTATGTTTCATTGGTTGAACATGGTAGTTAAACTATGGACTTTACACCAGCCAGTAGAATAAATTCTATTTGTTGACTTCTGTTTTGGGATCCATGAGAGCAGCAATCATGTCATCCAAATATTCCTTTTAAATCTGGGCCAAGACGGAGATTGGTCCTGCAATAGCAGATCCCCTCTGAGACAGACTTCCCAAAAACCAATTCTAGGTTAATCAATCTGGAAAGCCATACCCTCTTCAGCCAGAAGCACAAAAACCAAATCACCACCATAGTCTGGCTCCTTTCTTTTGAATAGTCCTGGGAAGCAGCAAAAAGTGTAGAAAACCTACAGGACAGTCTTTGCCCAGCTTTGCATGAGGACCTCACACCTTGGGTCCAAACTGTAGGTTATTTTATTTGCTGGTTCCAGATGCAAAGACATCAACAAATTGATTTATATTGACTAAGATATTTCTGGTGTAACCACCACTCTGCTAACCTGACTTCTGCCATGTGAAATTGGGGTTCCCTTTCCTCGGTGAACAGTGCACATAGAGTTAAGAAACTTTGCTTTGCTGAGTACAGTAGAATTTCTCTTAGGGGTCGGGCTGATCATGTTCTTCAGAGTTATTCTGAAAACTCCCTCGGACATGCTGACTGTCAAAACCAGAACAGGTCTGTTATCCATTGATTACCCAGTGCTCTGAGATCTCAGTGAATTATTGCGTTTCAGCTCACATCCATTCTCTGATCTGAGTCAGGAAGAATCCTTAAAACAAATCTGATTTGCTGCGTTCACCAGCCATGGAAACGGAGAAGATACAACTGAAGCGAGATCTCTGCTAACTCATGAGATTAGAGCGAGATGCTAATCCAGTAATTCCACATATTATATGAACTCTGCATCACTTAAGGCCGTTTGTGTATTCGATCAGAATTCCTAATAGGCTCCAATAAGAATTGGATTTTTGTTTGACACCATTTGCTTTCCATTATAAACATCTTCATCTTCTGTAAAGGCTCAGCTGGCCTGCGATGTTGTTTCTGACAGGATTCATTCTCAGCTCAGGTCTGGCACTGGGAGTCTGGGTTTGTCCTGAATTCAAGATACTCCAGAAAGCCTATATGTCACTTTGTGAGTGTTTCAGGTTACTCTTCAGCACTCTATAGCCAGCTTCTGGAGGGAGGAGGTGAGGCCTGGCATGCCAACCTGAAATAGAAGCTAGGAACAATAACCTAGCAGTTAGTGCAAGGAGATCTGCAGTAGCAGCAGGGGATCAAAACAGCAACACTTCTCCAATTTTTCAGGCATGGCAGGAAATCCATATTTTTTTTTATTACACCTTCTGAGGGCACATGAGAACAGATACACAATCACAGCTTGACTAGGGCAACTGAAGACCTCTTAAGTGTAATTTCTCAGTACTCAGGTCTTTCTTGCCTGAATTCTGTTTTTTTAAATATATGTCTCACTACTTGATTTTTAAACTATCATTCAGACTGCTGGCCCTCCTCCACTAAGGAAGAAGAATTCCCTTTGTGGGTGTACACGTGTGCATACACCTAGAGGAATGAATACACATCTATCAAACATTTTTATCTATGACCTGCAAGAAAACATCGAATCATCCCTGATAAAAGTTTACAGTGACAAAAACTGGGGGAGTGGTAAATACTGAAGAGAAGTCACTGATTCAGAGCAGTCTGGATTGCTTGATGAATTGGGCGCAAGCAAACAGTGTGTGTGTTAATACGGCTAAATGTAAATATATGTATCTAGGAACAAAGAATGCAGGACGGGTGACTCTCTTGGAAAACAATGATTTTAAAAAAGATTTGGGGGTAATGGGGGATAAGTCAGCTGAACAGGAGCTCTTAGTGCAACACAGTCGCTAGAAGGACGAATGTAATCCTTGGCTGCATAAACAGGAAAACCTGAGTAGGAGGAGAGAAGTTCTTTTCACTCTGTATTCGGCACTGCTGCTCAATACTGTATCCAGTCCTGGTGTCCACAATTTCAGAAGGATGATAAATTGGAGAGAGTTCAGAGAAGAGCTATGGGAATGATTAAAGGATTAGAGGACATGCCTTATATGACAATCAAGGAGATCAACAGAATTGATTATTAATTTATTTCTCCTTTGGGATTGTGCCTCCTTAATCTTGCTTCAGAAGGGGAGTGAAATCGTGTTTAGGGACTGAGCCGAAAAGAACTCACATGGCTTGTGAACTCCCTGTCATACAAAAGGCTGGGTTTGTTTTAATCCCTTCCCTTACATGAATCCTGCCTGGGTCTCTCAAGGAAAGTACTGGCTTGGGGCTCAAGGATTTGCTCTCTCCCTCTCTGAGACATGGAATCCACATGGGCCGGATTGGCCTGTCTCCCCCTTGGAGGTCTCAGCCTGTGATATGAGCAATTCTGGAGAAGTGGGACTGTCCTATAGGAAGGAGGATGAGGATAGAGAGCTCTCCCCATTACTGTATTGTCTGGCATTAGCGCATCTGTGCTGTGTCAAGTGCCCCCATGGGGAAATGGAGGAGGAGGGCCAGTCAGGAGCATGGCTGCAGGGACTCCTGAGCAATCTCCCATCTGGTGTGCTGCCCTTCTGGCTTCACTTCCATTCCACTGCTTGTCTCCAATCCTGCAAATCCCTTTCCTGACAGGTGAGGCGAACTGAATGTTGCTCTGCCTGGACTTCATCTCGTCTCGCACAGCTGCCCATCTCCTATCTTGCCTAGGGAAGAGGGCAAGGCAAATGGGATATTTCACTGTGACGGAAACTGCACTCTAGCCACAGAGTAGGCTGACCTCCCCAATGACACAACTGATAAGGGGGGAGCCATCAAAAGATTCTTCCTTTTGCTTCTAAAGCAGGGAGGACTGGCTGAATCTGATTGCCACTGGAGAGCAGAAAGAACTGGAGGGAACGGCCAGACTCACACCCCAGCTGCAAGCAGGATGATGTACCCATTATAACAGATCTGTGGTCCATAGCACAAAGGTTTGTCCTGCATTAAGGAAGCATTGTAACTATATGGAAAAACAACAGAAAAAACTTTGCAGTAATTTCAGCTCTACTGAAAATGAACTATTTTATAGAATGAACTGATCACTATCCAGGACAGAAGGCACACATTGCAAAGAGAATGATCTGAGTAGAACTTTTAACAATACACCTGTATACTTTTTAGAGAGAATCTGATTTTTAAAGTTTCTTTTTTAATTGGATAGTAATCACTGCTATAAAATTTTGGTGATTCAATATCATCCTCGGTTTTTCTTCCAATAGCTGAGCAATGCCAGTCTGTAATCCTTGGTAAAATGCAAACAACGCATTTCCTGTATGTTCTGAAAAATATTTTTCAGATTAAGCCAAAATATTAAACAGTACCAGAATTATTTAACAAAGAATGCTAGAAGACCTGTCTTACTTTTGCTTAGTTTTAGAGATCTGTATTCTACAAAAATTTAGCTGTTACTTTCCATTTTGCTTAATGACAAGCTGTTAATGTTGAAAGGGATTAAAAACTAATTCCTAAACCAATTAAAACTAAACCTATTAGGTCAATTTCAAAAACGTTCTTTAACAGTTTTAGAATTGCTTGCACTAAAATTGCTATAAAATCACAATATGATTTTCCCATGCCTACTTCCTTCTCTCAATTTGTTTTTCTTATCTTTATCATTAGCATCCATAAAGCACCACCACCAAAAGACAGAAGGTGAAATACATAGATCATTTTATACTACAGCTCCTGATAGAGACTAACTTCATAATTGCTTAATGCCCTTCCTAAGTTTTTCAAGGAAATAGTCATATAACAAAACCTCTTGCCTGATAAAATAGGACTTGAGCTGTAAATTCAAAGCATCTTCTGAAAAGCTGCATTAACCCTTACGATGTGACGCTGCATGTTCAGTTATTTATAAAGCTGAATAATTTATGGAGTTATCAATTTTAAATTCTCCAACACCATTATTTCAAATTTAAAATAAAGGCAGCACTTAAATTATCACTGCAACTAAGCATGCATTTCCGATATATATATATATATACAGCTTTCACTTTAAAGTTCAAGACTTTTACCTCCTTTCAATAACACTACAGATTTAGGTAACTGGGTAAGATTTTGACACTTTCTTCCACAAATATTCTAAAGCTTCATTGAAACTGGCCTTTTTACAAATCAAAATATGTTTGCTCACTCTTTAGTCTATTCATAGTTATGAAAAATGTAATCCTTCCTTCCCAAGAAAAATGTAATCCTTCCTAATTCTTTTGATTGTTATTTATTCACTCAAAACTTCTATGGATTTCAGTGAAATTTGTTCTCTAATTTTAATATGTGAACCATGTGACATTTGTTTCTATCTCAATTTGGATGAACATTTATTTCTGAATTTTACAAATGTGAGTCAACTGTTTAATATTAATAATATTAATATAGTTTAACATGAGACAGGTACCTAGTATTTACACAGCATATGTGGTGGGCCCCTTTGGGCGTAATGTACACCTATCAGTTATCTATATAATATTATGCCTTATGAACATTTCAATTCTGGATCATTAAACTATGAGTAATTAATTCTCTCCTATTAAAACTGAATTATAAGATTTTTTTTAGAGATGTGACAATACCACATACATTAAAAGGTCAGAGAATTATAAAATGTTTGGGGTCGTTTATGTTTAGAAGTTTTGGCTGTCAATCCAATCATTTTATTAGTCTGGTCTCCCAATACAATCCCACTGCTAAAGCTAAGTATTTAACATTTATCTCTTTTCTCTGGATCTCTTTCTTCCTCTGGAATGCATGCTTTTTTCCCCACTCTTTATTTTGCCAATAATAATTTTTCTCTGCATCCTTTCTGCAACCTATTACTTTTGACAGGACAGAGTTTTGTTACTAACCTGTTCTTCCCATATTACATTTTTGCATACACTTTGTGCAGTGGACTACAAGACCGAGACACTCCCTTCATCCATGGAAGATAAGATTTTGCTCACGCCACAGCTAGGCAATAATGCACCTGCAGCTAGGGTAAGAGGTCTGCTAGGCAGAGATACACAATTCTGCCTCCTCTCCAGGTACCACATACACACTGCAATGCACCTAGCCTGCTGGCCCACGAGTAACGGACCAAATTTAGTCTTGGACTAGTGTGTACTATTCCGATACAACTCTCCAGCTCTCCTGATCTGCTATCCTTTCTTCCTTCCCACTGCTCCTGCATTTCAGAGTTCAGGAGACAAAAGAAAAAAATGTGACACACAACTGACAAACTGCATCAAATATGAAAACTACTGCACCTATTGTGAAAAGTCATGTCCCAGAGCAGTAGAGAAAAATGCAAAAATCTTAATAGGAGCTGTGCAAGAAGTGGAAGGGGACAGAAATTCCTTCATTTTCTCTTGCCCAGACCAGTGGCAAAGGCTCACCCATATTCTTCTGAGGCTCCCATAGCTAAAGAAACAGATGAAAGGTTGATTTGCTTCCTGTTCAAATTCTGCAATGGGGAGCTCTGAAAATATAGCATGGCTTTGGGAAAAAGATAGTTTACATTGGGGATCATAAGAATCCTGTCTTTGGTTATGCAAGACAAGTTGACTCCATCTTATCAGTTTAAAATATGTACAAAGTTTGGATTATATACTAAATCTATGTGGATATATTATACAGGTTCTAGCTTTAGAACTTGCAGAAAACCCCCCTCTCCCCAGGATTTTATAGCCATTGCTTTAAATTGAAAGTTTATAAAATTTAAGGGTTTATTCAGTTTAAACTGCCTACCGTTCAAAGACTACTTCAACCCTAAAAATAGGCAATCACATCCCAGCCAGCAGCCTGGGAAAATAATCACGCTAAACTGCCATCTCTGGCCGAGGTCTAATGGCAGCACACTACATATAGGTGAGGAGGGATTGAAAAAGAATCAAAAAGTGGATCTCCCCCTTGCTCTATGCCATTCTGGGAATGCCTCATAACCCTCAAAAAGCTCCTTTAAGTGAAGCTCAGAGGAGTGCTAATTGGTCCCAAAGGGCACAATATCCAAGCCTCTTTCGCTGAAGATTAATGAGGGCAAAGGAAATGGATTGGGGGAAGAAGTGAGAGTCCTTTTCCTACGACAACGTAAGTATAGGTTTTTGGGTTTCCTGAAGTCTTATATAGGCTTGTTCCACACTTGAAAATCTTAACCGCCGGTGCAGATGCAGCTAGACTGACGAAAGTATTCTTCTGTTGATCTAGCTACTGCCTCTCAGAGAAGTGAATTAACGACATAACTGGAAAAAGACCCTTCTGCCGACGTAAAAAACATCTGTATTACACTGCTACAGCACCACTGTAGTGTAGACATACCCTTCTTGTTTGCATACTTCACTTATTTTCTTCAGAGCTGCAGTGTTAGCATCAGTGTCTTAAATTAGGACTAGCTTTTTCCACAAAAATGGAAATATTTTAAATTGATTGCTCAACAGATGCAATATTCCAGAATATCCACACTACTGGAGTTACAGTAAAGTTGTGCCTTTCACAGGGGAAACATCAATTTGTTTACAAGGATCTAATCACACACACCCAGGTTCAAGTTACTGACCTTTTGAAGTCCCCCATTCTCCTCCACCAATGGAGGCAGAGAGCTAGTGCTATTGGTAGACGGTGGCTCGACATTGTAGTCACGAAAACAGCAGAATAAGGTGCTCAAGATACTTCGACTCCTTTGTTTCTTCAAGCTGATATTACATTGGGATACTATAAAATGGAGAAAAAAGAAATCATGCTTTAAGTTTTCCAGCTATAACATGGTTATATTTTATTTTATTTTATTTTAAAAACCAGTATTTCCAAAAGCACTTCTAAGGTATTTTAAATTCTGAGAATAAGTAATTCCTAATGTTGATCCTTCACTGTTGAACTTACACACAGAGCTCTGTATATCCATATCAGGATTGGTTCTCCACACAATCCGAGCTCTTTTAATACCATACTGAAATATTACTCTGATAGATGCACTAGAAATACCTAGATACTGTACGTAGAAACTGACACCAACGGCTTGCTGCTAAAATATGACTCTGAAATGGGACTTTGCTCTATAAGAGGAGGTCATCAGAAATCAACTAATACCTGGGCATATATTTTGGGCAGAACACTTCACTGTTTGGGAGACGAACTCATTCCACAGTCAGAAAATATTTAATTCTCCTGCCACTCATGCCCTGAAAGCTATGATACAGAACATAAAAACACTGATCGGAACCAAGTCCTGTAAGACGTTGAATTACATGAAGTGTTAGAAGGAAAGGAAGGCTGCCATTCTTACGGTGGAACAGGCTGACATGGCCCTGTGCACCAAGATAGGGTAGAAGAAGCTGCAGCAAAGGGAGGCAGAGAAACATTTTTGAAACCTCTAATAAAATACAGACCGTGAGCTATCTGTCACTCATTAGTTACACAAAAGACTGGACCGAAGGCTTTCAACCCACAGCTTCAGCAATTAAGTTTTACTGTTACTCCTTTTCAAGGAGCAAGACAATGGTTATCCGACTATCCACTACCATCTTCAATGCCAGGCTAGCAGATACATGTTAGAGCAACAATGTTCTGATTTTCCTCAGGACTAATCCTGCTGACAACAATTGAGAAATATTTGATTTGATTACTACTTAAAGATACGAGTCAATACAATCTACACTGTGACAAGTTCCAAAGGGGAGCCGTGTTAGTCTGTATACAGTAAGAGCACCTTAACAACTAACATATTTCTTCAGGCATAAGCTTCCATGGGCTGCAACCCGTTTCGTCTGATGCACGAATAGGAAAGTACAGTTAGGAGACACATATACACGTACAAGAATGGGTGAGGGCAAGTGTTAACGAAATGGAGGATAGATGAGGCCCAGTCACACCAGTTGATTAGAAGGTGAGAATATGTGAAGAGGGACAATCACTTTTTATAACGAGCTAGCCATTCCAAGTCCCTATTCAGACCCAGTCTGATAGCATCACACTTCCATAGTTCCAGCGTTGCAGTTTCAAGCTGAATTCTGATTGTTGAAGTACGGCAACTTTCAAGTCTGCTATGTCCAGAGAGACTAAGTGGTCTCCTATTGATTTATGAATGTTTCCATTCTTGATGTCTGAACGAAAAGCCCATGAAAGCTTATGTCCGAAGAAATCCGTTAATCTTTAGGTGCCAGAGGACTCTCATTGCTTTTACAATCTACATTACCTTTCCTGAAAGAATAACTAATAATGATGTATGACTTCATGCCATCTGACCCTCACACCATCTTATTTCTCTGATGTTTATCTATTTCACTGCGCATTTGTTAGTGACACTGAACTTAACACAACAGGATTATATAATGACTAGTGTCTGACAAAGTGGGATTTTCTCCCGCAAAAGCTCATGCGATAAATAGGATAATCTAATGTAAATCTAAATTAATTCTGTGCATTTTTAGAAGTAAAAAGAAGGCTCTACTACGACCGCTAATGTCAGAAGAGATTTATATAGCACATGTAAACAAGAATATGACATGAGATTACTACTACCCCTTGTGTGTTTTTGATGCTGTTGTGAGGCATGAGATTCAGCCTAAGGCTTTATTACCTTAACATCACTTGAGAAAAGTAAATCCTGTGCAGCCTGGAGAGGAGAAAGGTGGAGCCCAACAACTTTGCCTTTCCTATTATATGGAGCAGAAGGGTTCCCAATAAGCTAAGGACTAATTACCTTCACTTTTTGATCCTATTATAATTTTATAAAAATAATCTTTCAAACAAAGTCTGAGCGAGCAAACATTTTATACCTACCCTCTTTTCTTTTACAGATACAGATGCAAATTAAAGGCACTGAAAGAGAACCACTTCAATCAGAACTTGCTGACTTAAGGATTTAATTGGCTCCGAACCATTTTGCTGTGACAGATGGAATGAAAAAAGCCGTTAAGCTATTTCTCTCCATTTCCTTTGCCCTTTCGCAGGTGCAGGACTACTGAAAGCCATGTATACACAACCATCATCCAGGTCCAGAGTAGCAAACATCATCTTAGATTTCCATTTTTATAGTGTCTCTTTTCTAACCACATTTGCTGAGCCTTGCAAAATTGTAATTGTAACAAACAAAATATCCAGCTTATTTCATTATCATGATGATCAAGTGCAGGCAAATAATCATTTTCTCTTCATATGTCAAGTCTTAAATCAAATAAAGCAACAGATTTACACAGACAGAAAATGAAAATCCTTCAGAAGGATAAAATAAAAACTAAATTGATCCATAATAAAAAGGGGCAATGTAACTCTACCTGACACAAGACATAAACATAATAGTGGACAGAGATCAAGAATCACATTTCATGTGTTGTGGAATTGAGTGGTCTTTTAAAAGAATTTAATTACCGTGTGAAAACAAATCTTTTAATTTTCAAGTCATTGTACATAGCATTTTCTCTTCCCTATCCTTTGCCAAATTGTAGTACAGGTCTAACAATGATATTTTTTCCCCCAATATTTCATGCTTCTTTCTACGTGCGGGAAACATTTTCTTTTGAAAAAAAAAAAAATCAGCAGCAAAACTCAACACGGTTCCTTTTGCCGTGAAGCGAAGCACTCACAGTATCTCAAAGCAAATGGATCTGTACATCCAGGTTATGTTTAGCTAACATGGTACATTTTCCATTAAAAGAAGATGAACCTATGCTGCTTAAGGCAGTGCTCTAAAAGTTCACACAGGGAAACATTTCTCTCTGGATAAAATCCATTGCATTTCTTTACTTAAAAGGTAGCTACACAGAGCTCTAAACACACCTGACACATTCAAACCACAACGATAAATGAAAGAGTCTCAAAATTGTGTGAACACTTCTGGTTGTACCAGTTTGCTCATACACAACGTCTGCAC
The DNA here is from genome assembly GCA_007922175.1 of Pelusios castaneus. NCBI lineage: Eukaryota > Metazoa > Chordata > Testudines > Pelomedusidae > Pelusios > Pelusios castaneus. The sequence continues at coordinate 3,043,829 of ML685847.1, read as the reverse complement.
AAATGTCATGAATTTGCAGGCAGATACACAAATACTTGAAGGATTTCCATATGAGTATTTCTGAACGTTTGGGCTAAAGTTTATTAAAATGGATGTTTGTGAAATGATTTTCCCCCCCAAAGTAGAAGCCTAGGAACACAGTTCCAGCAAAAAAAAAAAAAAAAAAGAGCAATTTTTTTTCCCTATTAACTTATCCATCATGAAAACTCTTCTTTGGCTTGCTACAAACCCCACTTTCCACATATTTAAATACCAAACAAGTAACAGATCAAGATGGGGACTACGGGTAGTTTACAATCCCTTTCTTTCATTCTGCTCTCTCACACTCACTGTCGTGAACATCTGTCCACCTTGCATTTTGTATATTTTGCTTTCTCATCTTTAAATTCAGGTGTAAAGGATCAGAGCAAATGTGGTTATATCTTAGGGCTTGACTGTACACAATGGATCGTGTGGTGTGTCGAGGATGAAAGCTCGAGGGATGTAGGTAACTATAGCGATCAGTAGGTTTTCGGTATAGGGTGGTCTTTATGTGCCCATCACTAATTTGCACTGTAGCATCCAGAAGGATCTCTATCAAGCATTTTTAATACTACAGTACCCACCCGCAGAAGTGAAGAAACAGACTGACAGAGCCAGATGGGTACCCAGAAGTCAACTACTACAGGAGAAGCCCAAGGAAAAAAACAACAGAACAGAAAAACGCCACTGGTCACCACCTACAACCCCCAAGCCAGACCTCTTCAACACATCATCAAAGATCTACAAGAAGATCTATTCTACAAGATGATCCCTCACTCTCTCAAGCCTTGGGAGACAGACCTCTCCTCGCTTACAGACAGCCCCCCTCCCTTACATGGATACTCACCAGCAACTACAGATCAAACAACAGAGACACTAAAGCAGGAATATATCCCTGGAAAAGACCACGCTGCCAACTTTGCCCTCATATCTACACTGAAGACACCATCACAGGACCAAATCAAGCCACATACTCCATCAGGGGCTCATTCACCTGCTCAGCCACCAATGTGATTTATGCCATCATGTGCCGGAAATGCCCCTCTGCCTTATATATTGGACAGACAGGACAGTCTCTGCGCCAAAGAATCAATGGACACAAATCTGACATCAGGAATTGCAACACTGCAAAACCAATAGGGGAACACTTCAATCTCCCTGCTCACTCCCTTGACGACTTGTTAATAGGTGTGTTGAAACAGATGAATAACAAATCACAGCTTCAAAGAGAGTCTGCAGAACTCGAACTTATATGCAAATGTGACTCAGTTGCTTTGGGGTTAAACAGGGACTATGGATTTTTCTCTCATTACAACAGGTGATATGATGTCACCTTCCTCTATGTGCTGTTCCCCAGTGTTTGAATCCTAACACCTGTTTTGATTTGCTGTTACAGCCTGACCTGATCCTATGTCATACACTCCCCTGCATTTAATTTCCTCCCATTCTGTAACTTTCCCATCTTCAAAGCATCTGACGAAGTGGGATTTTCTCCCATGAAAGCTCACGCGATAAATAAATCTGTTAGTCTTTAAAAGTGCCACAGGACTCTGTGATTAAGTTGATATGTAAAGTGACACACACTTGTTTTAACACTCTGCCTTTTCTTACAACTTTTTGTGAGTTCCATGGGTACTTCATGTAGAGTGTAGACCATGATTGATCCTGCAAACAATTACCTATGTGAATACTCCCATTTGAAGTCAATGGATCTGTTCACATAAACTTATACCTATGCATAAAATGTTTGCAAGAGTAAGGCCTTTTGACAAACTCTTCAGGGGAGGCACCATCCCCATGAAGCATCATACAGCACTTTAGTCCTTGCGTGTCAGAAACCAAAAACTCTGCATTGTCATGGTTCTTATAATTATTATTTATGTTACTGTAGCACGTTGGAGTACAATTCATGGACCAGACCCCATCGTGCTAAGTGGTGTACAAACACAGGACGGCAAGACAGTCCCTGCCCTCAAAGAGCTTACAATCTGGATATAAGAGGAGAAACTGGGCGCACTGACATGTGGAAGTACAAGGAAATAAGCCAATATTGATCAGCAGTACAACAGAGGCTTACTTTGTAGACAAGAGTCAACCTTTCAGTACCAAATGAGACACAAGGTAGGGTGGGGATCGACCGGGAAAGACGTTCAAAGTGAAAACGAATAGCTCACGTTTGATGGTTAAAGAAGAGGAAGCCAGTGCAGACACAAAGAGAGGCCAGTGTGACTCATTAGGGAAGTGAGATCTTTCCAGCAGCATTCTGCATGGGCATGAGCAGGCAAAACTGCACTTTGCGAAGTCAGAGGGAAGGACGTTCCAGTAATCAAAATACAAGATGATGATGATAATCTGGTTGACAATTTTAGCTGTGTGAATGGAGAGGAAAGACCAGTTTTTAGAGCTGTTGTGTAGAAAAAAAATTTGCAAGACAGACTTTACCTGGACACGAGTCTCTAGAGAAGGTTTAACATGAAATTGCAACCAGGTTACAGGCCCTAATGTCAGGCAGCAAGGGGGGGGGGGCATTGTGCAGAGTGATTGAAAAAGGAGGTAGCAAGAAGGGCTTTGGGGGTTGGGGGGGAAGTAAGAGGAAATCAAGAGCTCTGTTTTAGCTGTGTTGAGCTTGAACTGACAGCTAGACTTCCACAGGGAGATGTCAGAGTCTGAGATTCTTGTTTGGACATGAAGCAGACAACTAGATCGGGAGGTCATTCACATGTCATTTAAAAGTCAAGATATCAGTTTCTCAGAGTTTAAGTTCTTGTCATTCACTGCAGTGTTATCTCAAGATCAAATCAAGTGTTGCCGCCAACCTACGGGTGAGCAACATTCAGCCCATGGGACGGATCCAGCCCGTCTGAGGGCTCTGTCCAGCCTAGCATGCGCTCAGCCACCTCCCAGCTGACTTTGGGACCAGCTGCCCTGGGCCAGAGGCCAGGCTTTGTGCTCCCACCCCAGCCCTGGGCCAGCTGGCTCACCCCTGGGCCTGTTCGATCCGCTCTGCTCTGGGGGCAGGGCCAAGGCTGAGATGTGGTGTGGCTCCCGCACAACCTTCCAGGGCCGCACCAAAGGCCGTACTGCATGTAGCTGGCCCTAACTCCAGCCCCACAAGGGGCGGACCAGCCAGGAGTGTGGTCCCGGGCCCCCCCCAGTGCTGGTGCAGGTGGAAGCCCCCATGGTCGTGGGGTGTGGGGCCCAGGCTGGGAGTGGGGTGGGCAGTGCTGGCCCCACCTGTTGGCTCTCTGCCATGCCCCCCCCTCCCGCCACAGGGCTGGCTCTCTGCTGCCCCCTGTGCCCGCCCAGTCTGGGGGCCCCCAGCCGCTCCGGCCCCCAGCCCACCTATCAAAATTATTCCCCACCCTGCCCTAACTTGACTCCCACGCAAACACACAAATCTCTAACTTGAGCTCTGCAGTGATCGGCATGCAAGCTAGCTGACTCAGCAAGATGCAGGGGCTGACGTTTGAACGCTGCTGATGCTCAAACGAGGGATGCAGTGGAGGTTGGAGCTACAGGCTACAGTTGGAGTTAGCACAATTTTATCAGTTGCTAATCCAGTCACTGCCAGTCTTCGGCAGGCCGCATTCTGGTCCCCAAGCCGTGGGCTGGACGACCGAGTCGTAGAATCTCTGTCACTGGAGAATTTTAAGAACAGGGAAGGCAAACACCTCTCGGGAATGGTCTAGTTAGTAAATAGTCCTGCTGTGAGAGCAGGAGACTGGCCTAATGACCTCTCAAGGTCCCTTCCAATGCTACATGTCTATGATTTTAGGAATCCAATCTTTCTGTGGAGCCTGACTGTTTCGCAATGTGGCCGGCCGGCCGCTCTCACTCAAGTGGAATCACTCGAGTTACCTGCTGCTGTGAAGATAAACCCTGCACCTGAAATATGGGAAAGAACTCGCTGCACAACTACAGTTCAGATATTCCCAATGAGCTAACACAGAGAACGTGACTGCAAGTGACAGAGCTATAACAACTTCTGCAATAAATAAAGCTTTTAAAAGAAGGCGCACGGCCACAAGAACAGCTTGGAATACTTGACCCTCTGATAATGCAGCACATTTTTTAGCATCTTGTTTACCCCAGAGTTCCTCCTAAGTAATTGCTGGCCTTTGAACAGAGACGTACAAATGAACAGGAAATGTCTCTCAAATGAGTAATAATACAGACTTTGCTTGACAGCAGATGGACTGGAGTGGCAATGAATATTGAAGATCTACATTTTCAATGAGACTAGTAATTTTGGGTGTTCAGAAGTCTGATTTTTCAAAGGAATGATGCTCAGTGTTTTCTGAAGTACTAAAACATCGAGGTTCTCAAAATCACTAGTCACTTTTGAAAATTTAAGCTTAAAATTTCCAGAAAAGCAATATATTTTAACTATTAGTGGCCTCTGACAGTATGTGCTTTTAACATCCCAGGAGATGTGTGATCTACTCTTGCATATAGATTTGGACTCTACCTGGAGACTAGTTTTATTAATAGTTTCTACTGTAGATAATAATCTTTATCACTTTATCCTAATCAACGTGAAAACTAACATTGCTTCCATTAAACACATTCAGGAGTCACAAAATCTTTTGCGACTGTTAAAAGAAACAGCTCTCTCGCAATAGCCCTAACCTCACCCACACTGGGCACAGCGAACCCATTTCTACTGTCAAATGCACACAGACGCTGATCTGGAAAGCAACCTTTGAGAGGCAAGTACTTAATAAAAGTCTGAAATTTGAGGTCTGCCCTTTGAATTATAATTACCAACAGTTTTCATTTTACAACAAGAAAACTACTTTTTACATTTCACCTGGAAAAGGGGCGAACAGATTTTGTTCAAACATTACCAAAAAAGTCATCTTTTGACCGAGAATGTACATGGTATTTTCAGCCAAAAGGGTGAATATTTCCAAAGTGTATATATATTTTCAAAGCAATAGTAAACAGGAGATAGTACTGAAATCCCAGATGTCACCTCAAGTATAGTGTTCTTTACCAAGAAAGCCACATGATTTGCACTCATTCTAAATAAACCACAGGGTACAAAACTAAGTGTTGCCAGCCCCAAACATTCAAAAATCATGAGTTGGCCTAAAAATACTGAGGGTTTTTAAAAAAACGTTTGGGTTCATTTTATTTATCTCTTGGTTTCTAAGCTGTCAGGGGAAACTCATTTCACATTTGCAAGCTTTTTTTCTGCAACCATGAGGGCTAGAAAATTGCTTCTCTCTTTTTAAAAACGAAAGCGAAGAGCTCACGTAATCTCGACTCCAGAAGTTGGACTTTAAGAAAAAAACAAAATATGTGAAAATCACCAGAGCTGACAACTCTGCAAACCTTTCAGAGTTTGTTAGAAGCAGAATGGTTAGACCTGGAAGGTCAAGTTCCCTCAGATGCACATTAGAGGATGATTAGAGTTATGCCTGTGTGTCATAATTAGGCCATTCATACGGTAACTGTTCTCTGAACAGCTACTTTCACTAATTTATGTCCTATTCATAGGGATCTTATGTCGTCATTTTTTATGGGCTTTTCAATAGGCAAAACCAATTTGTTTTGGGTGTCTTACACAAAAAGAAATGATAATTCTATAGAGAGATACATAAGCCCCATAGTTCCTGGGTTAGTCTGGCACATTATGCTCATACCTGGTTTCGTTAGAGACCGAAATGGCAGTCTTTTGATCCAATTCACATGCCAGAGTATTCCAGCTATCTACTTGATTTGATTTTGTGTAAAGGGCTGAGGCTACATTTGTGGAACAGATATAAAATTTTGGGACTGACTCAGTGTAAACATTTTCCCAAGACTTATAATTTGTTTATTATGGGTGCTTATTTTATTTTATCTTATTTTAAAGAAGGAAGGAGGACAAACATCTTCCAGCTCTGAAATTTACTTTCTTTTAAAGCAAATAGATCAGATCAGCAAAGAAAACGGATCACTAGAATTCTAAATAGCAAGGCTAAAAGCAGCTCTCAGCCTGTGGACTTCACAGAAATACTTTCCCGATTTCAGGAAATCATGAGGTGGCCATGCAGAAGACTCAGCCTTGGGAGACCCAGATTCTATTCCTGGCTCTACTAGTGGTCTGCTGGGTGACCGTGGGCAAAAGTCACACAACTTCTGTCAGCCTTAGTTTACCCATCTGTAAAGTGGGGATCCTGATAATGACCTTTCAAAGTGTTCTTATGTAGGGCTTTTCACTCTTGGATCTCAAAACTAGGTTGTCGTCTTATGCATTTCTGGATGGTGCTCCATATGATGCCATTGTAGAACTATGTTGCTGATCAATTTATCTGTTGAAGCATAAAGGCAACCTATGCAGTCACCCAACAACATTTTTAAAAGTTTTGTAAGATTTTCTTTGGCATGGATATGAAAAATTATTTTAAAATGGGAGCATACAGCTAAACATGTATAGTTAAATATAGATCAGTGAGGGTGTGGAAGACTTGTCTGCCTAAAACATGCAGAGTTACCCTGGGAACAGGTTTGTTTGGATATACGAAAAAATACCAGAGTAAGGAAACACGGCTCAAAAAGGACAAAGTTAATATTTCATATTGAAACCCATACTGTAGAGGAGATAACTGGAAGAATAATTCAGAAAAATGCACACACTATGTTCTACGTGTATATGAAGGAAGTTAATTATAACTCTCAATGACATATTATCTGATTAAAAGCCATCCACTCTGTTTTTATTCTTTTCAACTGGTATTAAAACAAAACAGAAAAAAAAGAGCACAGATGGCAGCAGAAGTAAGAGAGAAAAGAATAATGTGCTGGATGTGAATTTTGAAAACGCCAGTAACTACGACCACAGTATCAATAACTCTGATACTACCGAGAGGAGAATGCATCTATTGCCATGTTTTTTGTGGAACGGCAAATTGTAAGAGGAAATGTAAAAAACGTGGAGTTTATCTGAGAGAGAGAGAAGAGAATGGCTCCCACAGAGCCTGTCACTGTAGCAGGTCCTCCCTTCCCTCAAGGGGGACCGCAGGGCAGTTGTCGTGGTAAGAGATTCTGCCTTTCCCTTAGCTCTCCTGCACTGGAACGGCAGGTCGCAGGTCTGCTCTCTTCCCAGGAAATAAGCTGCTTCCCTGCCCTTTAACACCTCCTCCAGTTGGAGTATTTTCTACAGGTGTGGTGGGCTGAGGCTGGCTCAGCCCAGAGCAGTTCCTTAACAGCCTATCCTATAGGATGATCCCTCACTCTTTCAAGCTTTGGGAGGTACACTTCTAGCTTACAGACAGCCCCCCAATCTTAAGCAAATACTAACCAGCAACAACAGACCATACAACAGAAACACTAAGGCTATGTACACATGACAAACTTATCCCGCAATAAGCTATTGTGGGACAAGGAAAGTACTATAAATATAGCGCTTTGGTGCGTACACACATGCTTGTTGTATTGCAAAGGAGCATTCACCTGTGTGAACGCTCCTTTGCGATACAAGGCAGTGCATGGTGGGCAGCTGTCCCAACATGCACGGCCCACAGCCAGCCCCCTAGTCCAGCTGCAGGGGTTCGGGTGGCAGCAAGGGCTGCAGCGCCACCCGAAGCCCCGGGGCTGAGCTAGGGGGCTGGCCCAAACCGGCTGCTCTCGCCAGTTCGGGCCAGCCCCCTAGCTCAGTCCAGGGGGCCAATCCCCAGAGCCGCCGAGCCTGGCAGCTCCCATAATAGTCAATTTCACTGCTCTGCCAGAGCAGTGAAATCAACATATTTGACAGCTCCAATGTCCCAGAGTGGCCTCGACTGGCACTCTGGGACATTTTTGGAGGCTGTCTAATGCGCAAAATGTGTACACACGAGCATTGCCGTGGAACAGCTGTTCCGCAGTAAGCCTAACCACTCTCGAATTGAGTGGTTTAACTGTTGTGTGGCAAGAAGGTGTTGCTGCGCAACAGGGAAAATGCTCGTGTGTACACGCCAAGCTTTACTGCGCAGTAAGGAGCCTTATCACGCAATAAAGTGATCGTGTGTGCATGGCCTAAGGCAGCTACATATCCCTTCAGCAAATCCTGTTACCAACTCTGCCCACATAACCACACCACAACCACCATCACCACCACAGGACCTAATCAAACCAGCCATTCCAACAAGGTCTCATTCACCAATGTGATATATGTCACCATGTGCCAACAATGCCCCTCCGCCTCATACATCGGACAAACTGGACTGTCTCTGCACAAAAGAACAACTGGACACAAATCTGACATCAGACATGGCAACACTTCAATCTCTCCGGTCACTCCACGAAAAGACATGTCTGTTACAGTACTTAAACAGATCAACTTTAACTCAAAGCTTCAAAGAGAATCAAAAGGGTCAGAATTCATATGCAAATTTATTAACTTGGGTTTGAATAGAGATATGGGCTGGCTTTTTCCAATACAAGTGATTTTCACCTCTCTCAACCTCCCCACCTTCTCATATGTTGTTCCATACTGTCTGAATCAAAACAACTTGTTTGATTTGCTGAAATAGTCTGACCTGATACTGTGAATTATATTTCACTGCATTTCTCCCCCCTCCCATACTAAGTTTTCCATTTTCAAGCAACTGATGAACTGGGATTTCCCCCACGAAAGCTCATGCGATAAATTAATTTGTTAGTCTTTAAAAGTGCCACAGGACTCCTTGTTTGTTTACCTTAACCCTTGTTACTCTGTATATCCCATCAGACACTCCTCCTCAAGATGAAGCCAGGGGAGCTGGTGGCTCCCTCTGATCCCTGGAGAGGTAAAAAATATCAGTATTTTGGTGAACTTTGCCTCTCTGATGCTGAATTTGGAAGGTATAGGGTTGGAGAGAGAGGCAGCTTGTGCATAAGCCAGGGGTTTGTGTTCTCCATGGCATTTAACCATCTAAAAGGGGCAAGGTTGATAATGAGCTTGAACAGGTTTCCCAGGAGGCAATACTGGAGAGAGTTAATTGCCTATTTTACTACAAGTCCTTCCTTCTCTATGACAAAATAGCGCCATTCCTGCAGGAACAATTCACGGCTCAAATATAGTACTAGGTGTTCCTTTCCATTTATTTCCTGAGACAGGACGGCACCCAGTAGATAGAGCATGGAACAGTCCTTAACCCCTTCACTCCTTGTTGCTTACTTTAGGGACAGTATACCCATCACAGTAACATGAAAAGAAAAAACAAGCAAATAAACACACATAGGCAATTGTTTACTATTTATTCCTATAGGTCCTTTCTATAAACGGACATCCTTACTTAGGCAACCTATCATCTCCTTTCAAACCACTTATGATTTAGAGAAGGAAAGGTGGTAAGCTTTCTGCTTTTAAATGCTAGTCTTTGTAAATACAATATTTGTTTCTATAAGCAGAATAAGTTAGTACAGTATAAGCTGCCAAATAATGGGTTTCAAAAGGATCTCTGGTAAATCTACTCCATCCCTCTGTATTATTTGAGATGTGATCGAATTACATCTGGCTATTAGGATTGGAATGTACCTCAAGAGGTCATCTAGTCCAACCCTCTGCTCAACACAAGCCCAACCCCGAGTAAATCATCCCAGCCAGGGCTCTATCAAGCCAGGCATTGGAAGACCGCTAAACGATGGAGATTCCACCATCTCCCTAGGTAACCTATTCCAGTGCTTCACCACCTTCCTAGTGAAAAAGTTTTTCCTAATATCCAACCTAGACCTCCCCCATTGCAATTTGAGACCATTGCTTCTAGTTCTGTCATCAGCCACCACTGTGAACAGCTTAGCTGTTCCAAAAGTCAATTTTCCTAAATAACCTGAATCAGGTAACTTGGGCAAAGAAAGAAACTGAAAATGTACTTAGATATTTGCAAATATAAAAAGTACCAGATTACTCAGAGTTCCCTTTAAGAAAGGAAATTTTAAAATGAACGATTCATAGCACAAATAGAAGGCTGCAAATGGAAAAAAATTACTAGAAAATTACTGTCAAAATGTTCCTTCAAAGGTAAACATAGCTTTTCAGTTTTGATGCTACACTAATAGAGACATACAATTTCTAAATTAATCTTATTGAAAGCGCCATATGATCTTACCAGCAAGATATCGTTTTAAACATGACAGGATTCAAGCTAGAAATTCGTATACTGAAGAAAATTGGACACGGTGGCCTTTCAGTTGATTCCGATTAATAGTCTAATATTAAAAAGGCAGAAACTGATTTACAGTATCAAATACTAAGCTCTGCACAATTCCCACTTAAAATAATAGAATTTATAATACAAGTTACAGTTTATAACTGCCAAGTGCATCTCATCATGGGAAACTTTCAGAGTCCAGTGCTTAAAATAATTCATAAAAAAAGCAATTACCCTTGCCCATAAAACAGACCTCTTAGTTCCTGAAATGTCTGAGGCTTTTAAGTTAAACCCTCCAAGCAGCAGGTGGAGGCCCAAACTTAGCCACATACTCTCCTGCTTACGCTCAGTTTGATGCATTTCAGAGCATTATTTCCAACTCTGGAACAAATGCTAATAAGAGAAAAACAAATCCTAACTAAATGAACTCTCAGAAAAAAAATTGAATGGGAATGTTCACAGGCTGGTTTCTAGAGGGCAAATCCCCTTTTACATTTCATCCATGTCCTAAAATCTACCAAACCCCAAACTGGAGCAGACGGGAAGGAGATGAAACTACCCAGAAACTCTAGAAAAAGTCACGAGGGCATCTTCTTGTTAGCTAGTTACTTTGTGCTTTTATTCCCTCATATTGTATTTCCCTCACATGCCATCCCTGGTAATAGGATACGGTAAAGGAGTTACTCATTTTGAGTTTGAGGCTGAATCAATATGGAGCAGATTAAGGAGTAGAAAGATATGGTGAAATTGCAAAATTCATACCAAGTGCACGTCAATTACTTTTATTTTATAGCCCTTCTCTCTATCCTTCTTTCAGATTGCAAGTTCTTCGGGGGACCTGTCTTACATTTGTGAGATGCTTAGCACACTATTAGTAGCTTTGTAAACCAAAAATATGAACAAAAGTGTTGTTTATTACAGAGACAAAGTGGGTGATGTAATTTTTTTTACTGGATCAATTTCTGTTGGTGAGAGAGAAACATTTTTGAGCACACAGAGCTTTTCTTCTCTTCTTCAGCTGCATCCCCGACTCCCGGCCCTTGTCTCTGGTTGCCCCGGTCCCGATAGTAGCACCCTTCCCCAACAGTGGCTTCCAACACGGATTCCACCCCCCAGCCCCAATCATAGCCCCCAGTTCCAACTGCAGATCCTGACCATGGCTCTGGCCCGCTCCCTGTCCAGGCTCTCAACTGTAGCTCCTGGAGTGGCACAGAGTAGGCAAGGGGGCGTGTGGCCCCAAAATTTTGGGAAACGCTGATCTAGCTGTATCATTTAACAAAGGAAGACACAAAATTCTAGTTTGCTGCCTTACAACTGTCCTGTATTGATTCATTTCCAATCAGCATCCAGGATCATGGAGCTGCTCAAGATAAAAGTACATTCCCTACATATTTCCTAATCTCCCAGATAGCTGAAGTTATTCATGTTACCAAAGATGTAGCCAAAGATGTGTGCCTTACCTAAATAATTAGACCCTGCCTCATTAGGCAAAAATGCAATTCCGTCATTATAAGAAATACTTGATCATAGATTATTCTCCTAATAGCAGTGAAATTGTAAATTTATTTTTGATGTAAAAAAAAAAGGTGTCCACAACACAGGGCTTGATAAATCCTGGGTGCCAGGTTGCCACGTCACCCAGGATTTAGCCCCTGGCATCTAGCAGTGCTGCAACAGCCAGGGAGGTGAACGTCCCCTGGAGCCTGAAAATAAAGCTGGCAGTGCTGACGTTTTCAGCGCCACTCTCTCCCCCCATTCCACCACTCAGTGGTTTTTCTCAGCAGCGAGGGGATGTCCTTGGCACCCTATGCTGCTGCCACTGAAGGTATTGGCAGCCATGGTGGTTTTTCGGTGGCAGGGGACCCTGTGCACTCTGCAATGTGGCTGGAAAAAGTGGCAGAGGCAGCCTTTCTGCGGTGCGGGGCCCCTTCACTGTCACACACCGAGGGATGCCTCAGTTCTCGGGCTGACCCCTAGATTCATGGCAGCTTTGTCGAGACCTGCCTCATAACCACTTTGTCCCTAAGGAATTGTAACATGGCTCAGAGTAGCCGTAAAGTACGAACTCTTCAAGTAGAGCAGCTGCCCAGAAATGCTTCTTAACTGAAGGCCCTGTGGAAAGTCTCAAAGGGCAGTTCACACTAGACCATGAAGATGTTACTTAACCTCAAAAGGTAGAATAAGAATGGTTAGTTGGCTAAACTTAACATTTCTAGAAAGCTGCAAGTGTGAGCGTGGGATCCTAAAGAAACTGCCTTAATCCTTCAAATGGATCTCATAGTAAAAACATGAAATTAGTCCCATCTCAGTCCACTGTATAGGCCACCACGTAAGGATCACAACACTTGAGTTGTCTTACACCTGTCTGGCTGCAGCTTTTAACAGAAAATGAAATTTCAAATCAGAATATGTTGGTCAATCTGTGCTGACTGTTCCTGATCACTTTTCTCTCTTCCAAGTGACTCAAAATGGATTCTGGAGGACTTGCTCCATGATTTTTCCAGGGTCTGAGGTGAGGCTGACCCTCCAGACCCTCCTCCTTTCCTTATTTGAAGAGGGGTATTGGATTTGTCCTTTGCCAATCACCCAGGATCTCACCCATTCTACACAAATTTTCAAAATTAATGGCCAGTAATTCTGCAGTCACTTCAGCCAACTCCCTCAGCACCTTCAGATGGATTTCATTCGGCCCCTGCACTTGTGTATCTCCAGCTTTTCTAAAGAGTCCTGAGTCTGTTCTTCACCACTAATAGTTGTGCACCTTCTCCCTAGTTTGTGCTGCCCAGGGCAGTAGTCTGGGAACTCACCTTGTCTGTGGAGAGGCAAAATTCTTCCACAACTGTCACCAGGTTGCCTCGCCCATTCAGTAAGCAGCCTGCACTTTCTTCTTGTTACTAACATATGTGTAGAAACCTGATTGTCTTCTGTGAAGAGATGACTCGCTTTGTGGATGTGGGGAAAGTGGTGAATATGATGCATCTTGAATGCTTCTGATGTGGTTTCCCATAGTATTCTTGAAAGCAAGTTAAAGTAGTATGGGTTCAATGAACGGACTAGAAGATGGATAGAAATCTGGCTAGATCACTGGGCTCAACAGGTCGTGATCAACAGCTCAATATCTAGTTGGCAGCTGGTAATAAGCTGAGTGCCCCAAGGGTTGATCCTCAGGCCGGTTTTATTCAACGTCTTCATTAATGATAGACGCGGGAGTGTATTGCACATTTAGCAAGTTTGCAGAATGGTACAGAACTAGGCAGAATGATAGATACACTGGAGGGCAGGGATAGGATACAGAGTGACATAGACAAGTTGGAGGACTGGGCCACCCCCCCTCAAAAAAAACAACCCTGATGAGATTCAACAAGGACAAGGGAGGAGTCCTGCAGTTAGGATGGCAGAATCCCATGCACTGCTACAGACTGGGGACTGACTGCCTAGGCAACAATTCTGCAGAAAAGGACCTGGGGGTTATACTGGACAGGAGACAGCGTGTCCTTATTGTCAGGAAGGTTAATGGCATATTGGGCTGCATTATAAAGGCACTGCCAGCAGCTTGTGGGAAGTGACTATTCCTCCCTATGTGGCATTGGTGACGCTACATCTGAAGTACTATGTCCCGTTTTGGGCCCCTCACTATGGGAATGATGTGGACAAAATTGGCGAGTCCAGCACAGGGCAAGAAAAATGATTAGGGACCTGGAGCACATGACTTGCGAGGGGAGGCTGAGGGAATTAGGCTTTAGTCTGCAGAAGGGGGGATTGATAGCAGCCTTCAACTACATGAAAGGAGTTCCAGGGAGGATGGCGTTAGGTTCTCAGTGGTGGTAAAGGTCAAAACAAGGAACAATAAATGGTCTCATGTTCCAGTGGGGGCGATCTAGATTGCATATTAGGAAAAACTTTTTCACTAGGAGGGAGGCAAAGCACTGGAATGTGTTACCTAGGGAGGTGGCAGATTCTTCATGCTTAGAAGTCTTTAAGGCCTGGCTTGATAAAGCCCTGGCTCGACTGATTTAGTTGGGGTTGATCCTGCTTTGTGGAGGGGGTTGAACTAGATGACCTCTCAAGGTCCCTTCCAATCCTCATATTCTATTTGTTATGCAGAGGAAAACATCTGAATTCCAGAACAGAAAAATTATCAGTTTCCTGAATTTCCCTTATTAATTAATATGTCACAACACCTGCCGGAAATATTAGTTATTAAACATTTGTATATAGCACTGTGTATGCATGGCACTTTCCAGATTTTTAATTGTATGGTCCCTGGCCAGAGATGCTTATAACATACATAGTGAATGGCAAAGAAAGGAAGATGAGGAAAACGTTATGCGTGGTAATGTGTTCATAAAATAAGGCTTTGAGTTTGCTGCACTGGTTGGCACATAAATGGTTAGCCATATTTTATTTTTAAAAACATTTTTCTTCTATGATTCGTTTGAAGAACTGTGAAAAAAGGCGAGCTGAAAGTAGAAAAGGGAAGGAGAGAAGGATGGCAACACTGAATATCAGCCCCACACAGCATGTATTTTCCTTTTCAAAACACTATCAACTGAACTAAACTTTAAAGACACTACACAAGGACAAAAGGCATAACCTCAGCTGGACAAAGTCCTTCCTAATTGATAGTGACACTGAATTTGCCACCATGAGTTGCATCAGCTCAGATATTAACTTTTTTTGGCCTCCTGTGGGAATTAATGCCATCCTTGACCACCTCACTATTTGTAATATGAGAGAAATGCATATATTAAATACCTACCTTATGAGGCAATATCCATCAAAGATCCAACTTGTTCTGTATCTACTCAGCTTGTGGGTTTTTTAAACACGACAGAGCAATCTATTGGAGGCTTGGGGGCGGTCACCATTTCACAAGGTAGCTGCAACTTCAAAATTAACTTCTTGCAACCTGATTAGTCTGGTGTCAACAACTAAATCACATCAGCCCTTGGATTCAGCTATTCCAAGATATGGACTACATTTAAGTTCATCGTTATGTCCACGATAACTGGCACACAGCTTTGCTTGTTCCTTATTGCTTTTTGCTGTTTCACAAGCCATGAAAGTACGGTGACCCGACAGGAAGTGTGAAAAATCAGGCAGGGGTGGGAGGGTCATAGGTTCCTATATAAGAAAAAGCCCTGAATATTGGGACTGTCCTATAAAATCAGGACATCCATTTACCCCACATCAGGGGTCGGCAACCCAAAAGACAATAAGAGCCATTTTTATTTTATTTTTTTCAATAAACAAGTATTTTGAGAGCCGCAACGGGAGGAGCTCTTATCCTTACCCGGCACAGATGTGCTCCCCCCATACCATGGCTGCAGCCACTTCCCACATCCAGCTTGGCTGCTGCCCCTCAACCCCCACTCTTGCACAGCATGACTGAATCCCCCCCCCCCCCCCCGCCCCAGTGCCAGGCAGCTCCTCTCTCCTGCTCTGGTACAGCATGCTGCAGCCCTTCCCCCATCTAGCCTGGCTGTTGCCCCCCCCCCTTTTTGCAAGGTATGAACCCACCCCCTCCCCCTGCCTGGCTGAAGCCCCTCCCTCCTGCTCTGGCACAGCAGCTGCAGCACCCCCCCCCCCATCCAGCCCACCTGCAGCCCCTTGTTCTTGCATTGCAGGGCTGCAGCCCTCCCCCACTCCTCTGCAGCCCCTTCCCTCCGCTTTCGCCTGGCACACTGCAGCTGCCCCTCCTCCATCATCCAGTCCCTCCCGCAGGAGCCGGCAACCCCAAAAGATAATAGGAGTCATTTAAAAAAAATTCCTTCAATAACCAAGTGCTTTGAGAGCCGCAATAGGTGTAGCCTCCAGGTCGGGGATGGAGGGAGATGGGAGCTGGGCCAGGATGCCCTGCTGCAGGGTCTTCCGACTGGGGGCAGAGGAGGGAGCCCAGAGCCAGGAGCAGGCCACCTGCAGGGTCCCCTGGTGATAGTGGGGTCCAGAGCTAGGAGTGGGCCACCCGCAGGGTCCTCTAGGGACAGGGGGGGCCCAGAGCTGCAAGAGAGCTCCCAGCGTCTCACCCCCCCACCCATGCCTGGCTGCCCTTCCGGTTCCCGGTGATCCCTCCCGCCCTGCGGCTGTCCCTCCTGGCGCCTCACCCCCCCCACAGACGGTGCCCCCCCGCCTGCATCCAGGGCCCAGCACAGAATGTACATGTGCTGGAGCAGGAGAGTCTACAGGAGTCTGCAGCCTGGGACTGAGCTGAGGCCGGTTTAGATCTCCCACCGTGCTCTGCCCTGGGAGCACAGAACAGCAGGGGATTTAAAATGCCCCCTCTCCCCCGTCCCAGCTCTCGGCCAGGGACCTGCAAGGCAGCATCTAGAGACCCGCATATGGCTCTGGAGCCGCAGGTTGTCGACCCCCCCGCCCTACATGAAGGCTACACTGTTACAATTCACTCTAATGTGCTTGTACCTTCGAATATCGTTTTCAAAGTTAAAGAACAAGAGATATAGCAGCCCTCTATGCCAGTGGACTGACTTATTCCATTTCTAGTCCAGGAGGGGAACTAGCAATCACCACCCCTTATGCTGAACACTGATAGGCACAGGGAATGTGCAGGGGTGAAAGACTAAGCAGAGAAGAGGTCCATGATATATTAAAAAGGAGAAGACGTTGCGTCTGGCAGTGACACTCCAGCACAGCACTGGTTGCCTGAGGATTCAACTGTACCCTCGCGTCGGCCGAGCACTTGGAAGAGTACCTGTAGATGAGCCACGGACAGAACAGGTTCAGCTCCTGCCAAGCTATAGGAGACTGAAGTACAGCTGGTTATGGGCGGCACTGAGGGCTGTCTCCCAGAGTAGAGATAAAGGAGGGTGGCTCAGCCTGGCCTTGAACAAGGTTTCTTAGGCTAAAGATCATATAATCTTGACACCATAAATCAGAATGTCAAACAGACTCTTTACGACCTCTGCAAGCAACCTGTTCTGCATCGCTCACGTTTCCTCTATTCTTCACCACTGATTCCGAGTAAGAACTCACTGAAAAATGGGGAGGTATTCCCCCGCCCCCCCGCGTTACCATGTAAGCGCACCTCTTTTGAATACTAGCGGCGTACAACAATCCAGTTCATGTTGACTGAACTTTGAAGGCAGTTCTCCTAGGACACCAGAGTTGTCTGTGGAACAAAAAAGCCACCCGTGCTGGAGTTACAGTATTTCCCCTATAATAATGTGTTAAAACTTGTGATGCACTGAGGAAAATGGGCATGTAAGAGTATACCAAAAGTGAGACGGCTGAGCCTGTTTTAAACACCTTATTACATTTCTGCTTTCTTTCCTCCTCAGACAAAGTCTCTGAGCTATCTCTCCTCAGAGCTGGAACAGAGTTCTGCAAACAATGCCAGAGGCTCAGGAAATGAGCTCCAGAATATCTTGTTCTAGGATTCAGGGACTGTCCTGTATATGCTCACATCCCTCTTAGACATCACTGAAGAAAGGATCTTGGGTATGTACTCTATAAAATCTTAAACATTTGGAAATTTACATACACTTCACAATGGGCTTCATTTCAGGTACTGCCCTCTCCTGTGAAGACAGGCCTGCATCAGTACTATTTCTTTCGGCTTCAGATGTTTTTGAATTTAACTAAGGCCATGTACACACTACATACTTGTCCCACAATAAAAGTTGTTGAGGGACAAGGAAAGCATTATAATATAACGCTTTTCCCCGGCCACACAGCACTCCTTTGAATTTTTGAACCCCCTTTGAACAAAAAGGGGCATTCACCCACTCCTTTGAATTTTTGTTGCAAGGAGCAGTGCATGGTGGGTACCTATCCCACCATGCAATGTAGCTACCAGGGTTTGGTCTGGCATTGGAGCTCCAGCCGCTGGGGTTGCCGGGGTTCCCCAGCAATGGCAGCGGGAATCCAGCCGTGAAATTGACAAGTATGACAGCTCGGGTGTCCCAGACTGGCCTTGATTGGCATTCTGGGACATTTCCAGAGGCTGTTTAATGCGCAGTGACTGTACACCCACAATGTAATGCGGAACAGCTGTTTCGCGGTAAGCTTTCCCACTCTCGTTTAGATGGTTTACCTGTTGCGTGGAAAGAGGGCTGTTCCCACGCAATAAGCAATGTTTGTGTGTGTATGCTCTCAGAGTAATGAGCGTTACCATACGATAACTTTCTAGTGTGTACAAGGTCTAAGTTTAAAAGCCTGAGGCATTAGTTGGCTTCAGTGTAGGGAAACATTCTCTTAATCTTCCCACTGGCAGTATGCACCTTCATTTTCACTGAAAAGAGCTCTTCTGTAGAAACAGGCCCCAGGCTTTTTCTGTGTTTGGAGAATCTCTTCATTACTCACGCAGTATTTTGGAAATACTGGAGCAAAACATTGCTTCTCTTTGGGGTAATCTATCTCCCTACTTCCTCCAGTAAACACTCAGGTATTGTCAAATTCCAAAGGGGTAGCCGTGTTAGTCTATTGTAGAAAAAACAACAGAGTCCTGTGGCACTTTTAAAGACTAATAGATTTATTTATCGCATGAGCTTTTGTGGGAGAAAATCCCACTTCAGACGCTTTGAAGATGGTATAGTTACACTTCACTAACTATAAACAGTCCCTTGGTATCCTAACATATAGTTGGCCAACCACGGGACTAGATCTGGAAGTGTCAAAATGAAAAATTTAAAAAATAAAGGTTTAAACAAATCTACTAGTTTCTAAACAAAGGGCAGTCCAAGATTTGTTCCTCTGCTGGACATAATCAAGCCACTACTGAAAAAGGGAAGCAGACAAAAAGCATTTTCTGTTCCTGATCTGTTTGGGATTTAACATGCCTCAATCTGGGAGGTAAACTGCAACGGTGGATCAGAAATGACAAGGGGAAAAAAGCCAAACAAAAAGTAATGTTGATGTCATTTCTTGAGAACTCATAAGTATGCACTTATCTATGAATAAGATACAGCTATACAAGCACCCTCTTAATCTGTATCAAAATAGTGAAATTATCTCTTTTGTCTACAAGATACAGATGCCATTACCAAAAAAACATAACTCCCAAAGAGCCTGAGAAAACAAGCTCTCATCTCACTCACAGAAATTAAACAGGAAGTCCTGTGGCACTTTAAAGACTAATAAATGTATTTATCACATGAGCTTCCGTGGGAGAAAATCCCACTTCGTCACAGAAATTAGACATAGAAAAGACCATGGTCAACTTACTCCATCCCTCATGTCAATGCAAGAGACAATCAGTTGGAAAAATCAAGGACAGACTTGTCACAGGCACATAGGGTTGAAGATAATGTCACAGAATAACACGGTGATAAAAGTTTAGGCATTATCTCAGTTTCACCAGAACCGTAATTAGAAGTTTCAACTGTGGAAATGAGGACCCTCTTGGCAGCTAGACCAGGATCTATAGCTGGTCTTTCAACTTTTGCTATGCAAGACACAATAGACTGATTTAAAACTGAGATGTAAATTAAGTGAAATATTTGCAATACAAAATGGACACTTTTAAATGCAGTCGAGGGCTTAAAAAATAAAATGAGAAACAAAAAGTAAATAATGCAAGATAATTCTAACAAAAGAAAATAAGCTCCTTTGTGCCAATTGCCAGATTTCCTTCCCTCTCTCCCTCCTCCCCCGAATGGCAACTTATTGGTTCTCTATATATTATTTAGGTATATATTTTCATCACATAAGATAATGCATCTCTATCTTTATACTGTTAGATGTTAACAAGTGAGTACTTAGCTAAGTAGTCACAAATTAGTAATGTTTTAGTATCATTCACCATGGAATCCGTCAAGGACCAGATGATGTGTGTGATACTGCATTATATACAACCACAGGCTCCAGGAAGGAAAGAATTTTTTTTCCTTTTGCCTTTTCCATAAAATCTAAATATTTATATAAGCGAATCATTCCTTCATTTTAGAACAAGGATTTAGTTGCCCTGTTTGGAATTCTTCCCAGCACAGTGGTTTGGAACGGGAGTTGAACAGGAAATACTGTGCAGTCTGGGCATGCATCACATTCCTTTCCTGCCCTGCGAGAGCAGCCAACAAACAAACCTTTCTTCTAGTAAAAAAGACAGACTGCACAAAGTTCAACAGCAGATGTGGTCTACGAATCCAAACATCCTTTTCTGTTGAGAAAAAGAATTCCATGTATTTGCAATATTAAGGAAGCATCACCATATTGGGAGACCAAAGCGGTACAGACTAGTGTTTTCATGATGCAAAAACCTCATTTATAAGTCTCTTCAGCACCTTCTCCCAGGTACTAATATAAAGGTGTCTTTACAGAGCCCTTTTATAACGATTTGCCAAATACAGCTCGTGAGGAAAACTTGGTAGCGCAAAAATAAGAAAAATGAAAAAAAAAATCTCTGAACATGGAGTTTTACTCTGATTTTATGCAGTACTCTCAAGAAGGAAAAACATACAAGTTCTGGATTGTGTCTGTTTCTTAAGTGCACTGTAAGGAATAGAATGAGATACATAGACAAAATGTTCTAGTTATTTCCTCTTTCAAATTGCCTCTAAGTTGGTTTCTTAACTCCTGGAACATATTAAATAATAATTTGTCAACTACTTGAGAGGAAAGATGAAGGAAAAACAAATAAAAGGCAATGAGCAGGACCTCAAAGTGCTTTTAGTCTGTGCTGACACCGTACACTGCTGGAATGGGATTAGAGAGAGTCGGAGCACATTCAGAACGGCGGTGAAACAAATGTTTAAACAAACATTTATTTATAGAACAAAAATAAAAATCGGATTTGCACTGCTTTACATCTGATTTAAATGAAAGACTGTGGGAAAGAAAAGGAAATAAGAGCTAATGTCTAGCTCAACCCTAAAGTGGTATAAATACACTATGCAACAGAAAAGTGACTCTGAAGTATTGCACAATCAGGCCAGTCAGAACTCTTCTCCCACACACCTCTTTTGAAACGTAATTAGCATGCTTTGGTTTTAGACTGAGAAGCCTTTAATACAATCCTTACTATACACAAGGGTGAAAGAAACTAGAACCAAGTAGCCCTCCCGTATAAAATACTGCAAGAATTTCTCTTCCTTACACGCCATAAACACTGTGCAATGTTTAAACTATTACGCTAGCCAACCATCGAATATTTTTACTCAGCTGATGAAGCTATAAGCTGGAAGTGTAGTTCTATCTTAAAAAATAATTGTCAAAATGGCAGTACAGGGTTCCGCATTTACCCGGTCTCGCTGATTTTCATACCCAATTTGTTTAGTTTCTCAGAAAATTGGTTTTCTTAACTGCCGAATCCACAAACTGGGACTAGACTCAAAGTCAAGCTGAGTTCTTTCCATCTCACATAGCAAAACATACAACATGTTTACTCATCTGCATGTAACAGCATTTCTCAGCTTGAAAAATTCCACACCAGTGGTCCAGGCCACCTGGTCTGAGAGGATATACCCTCCAAAACCGCCCCAAATACTTGCTCCACCTTGCAAACACAGGAGTTTTCATTTATTTGTCCTGAATATAACAATAAAGTACACTCCCATCCACTCTACAGTTCAATGCTGAAAAGAATGGCATTACTTTAGGAAAACAAACAAGGAGTCCTGTGGCACTTACAAAGACTAACAAATTTATTTATCGCATGAGCTTTCGTGGGAGAAAATCCCACTTCGTCAGACGCTTTGAAGATGGGGAACTGACAGAACTTACTTTAGGAAAATATCCATCTACAGCACAGAGGTCAAACTGTGATGTATAGGCCGGCATCCTAAAAGCCATTAACCAATCTCCAATTAGAATTCAGGGTTCTGTTCTGTTTTTCAAAATTAGTGTTAGGCTTTAGCATCTCAGCTGCATTATAATTAATGCTCTCTATCCTCACAGCTTCTTCTCAGAAAATAACTGGTCTGGTTTGCCTTGTAAGGAGGCATAGGCTCAAAGAATGTTTCAAGTAACATGTTTTCTGTTTGGTGATGCCCACCCTTTCCCATCAACTTATTCTTGTTAAGTTCTTGTCTTTGTTTTATACAAAAACACAAACATGCATGTACAGATAGCAGCTGATGTTACTTTCTCAAAATATTTTACATCCTAATTTCACAAAAGGCCTAACTTAAAGAATAGACCGACACTTCTTACAGAGTAAATATTCTGATTCAACAGATCTTCTCTTCTCTCCGCGGGGCGGGGGGGGGGGGGGGGGGGGGGGGGGGAGTTCCATTCCTAAAGAATCAAAGGATAAGAGGTTACCTCTAGGCAGAG